>VWZK01002075.1:367234-458071 GCA_013396935.1 Baryphthengus martii
GGGAGGAGCGGGAGCCGAGCCCGGCCGCACGGCTTGGAAGTGACTGCCGTAAGCGCTTTATTTTCCTCCTGAACGCTAGTAGACACGGTGCAGGGCCTGGAGGTAGCGCTGCCTGTGCTGCAGGTACCACGGTGGCTCTGTCACACCGCTTGAAAGTTGCCCGAGTTTCACGGAAGGAAGCACCTAGGGAAGGCAAAAGATGAGAGCGCAGCTAGAAGAGGTTCTCCTCGAGTGACAGCAACACTCGGACTTTAGGTGATGCCAGACAGTTGTCTCCAAGGTATGTGTTTACTGGTGTACACACATTTATAGATTCAGGTGCACCATGAGAGACATCTGGCAGTCCATTCGGGCCACCAGGAGGTCTGTCTGATGGTACTGGTCACACGAGGTTTTGCAGCCCTCCTCCACTTATCTCCCTGACAGCATGTGCTGCTGGCTGGGAGGCTGTGTGCGTTTTAGGCTTTAAGCAGAGAAACTGCTCTGGCCTGTTACTCATGCAGGCTGGCTTAAGCTGCAGAGGGAATACCAGAATATGGGTCTTCTGTCATTTTAGCCTCCGAGCAGCCTCATCTTTCAATATTGTGCTGCTTCGTCATCTTCTGGATGAAAAACACTGCGTGGTGACATTGCTAGAAGGACACATGCACTGGATGAGAAGCAAACTTTCCTGACTCGCTTGGCTGTACACTGGCATGACTAGAAGAGAGCCTTTAATCTCAGCTCTGTATTTTTCTGCTTGTGGCAGTAAAGCATTACGATGGCACACTGGTAGGGTGAGACAAGGATGGTGATGCCCAGAGGTGATGGCAGCATTCTTCCTGAGCATCCTAAGAATGAGCAGGACAGCATCAGCTCACCATCAGTGTGAGGCAGTGAAAGGTTTCACTAAGTTGTTGCAGCTGAGGTTTACGAAGTTGTGTATAGCTACACAAAGCACATGGAAGAGAATACTTGAAGGATTGGCATGTTACTGCTGCAACTAATTGAAGCTGTCAGAAGCATAACTTGGTACTTGAAAAGGGTTAAAATTCAAGGGTAGGTTTGGAAGTGAAATCTGCTTTGCTTGCTTTACTACTACCTAGTAGTATACTTGTTCCTGATAAAACAAATACTTTTTTGGGAGAGCGAGCTGTCGTTTCTTTGTTCTTTTGTATCTGGCTCAATACATAACAAACATCCAAATATGATGAGTTGAAGTGTGAAGGCAGAGAGGCGATGACAGAAGAGCAATAGCTATATATTGGTGCTAAATTGGTAAAAAGCATACCAAGAACTTTCTTCTAAGGCCTTCTGTAGGCCAGCCATCCTTATCTACCTACTTTAGATCCCAAGCTAAATGCCCATTTTTTAAAAGAGATGATAAGCCTGTTAGTAATGTCTGCTCTGCTGTAGATGAGTATGCTCTTTTACAGTGGGTGCAAATATTTTTTCCCAGCATCAATGGTGGGTGATGTTCCTAGTTACCATGTGGCAGCTGGCAGCTGTTTGTGCAGCTTTGTCCAGAAAATATTTTTGAGCATGTGAGTAGCTGCATATTTGATAAAAGGTGGTGTCTGGGCTTTTTAACAAAGTATGAAGCTCCTCTGGAGAAAAATCATCTTTTGTAACTACAGCAACTTTCAGTAGTCTGATTTTTTTCAACTCTGTGCATTTCACAAGAGAAGGCAGATGAGAATGTACATTCTCTTTTGTTTCTGCATCTGCAAAATCTGAGGAATTGTCCTACATATTTCTAGGCTAAAGCATAGGAATGGGTATGATTTTGTGTATTTATATTCTTTGCACCATTTGCATATTGTCACTGCTAGTACTATCCTGGCTTTTATGCGATTTTTGAGATGAGTATTTTGGGGTGCTGTTGTTTTTTGTGTTTTCTTGTGGTTTGGAGTTTTTTTTATTCAGCAGGCTCCAGTCCCATTAGAGAAGTGTCTTTGCATGCCTGAAATGACCGTGAAAAGGACTTCACGTAGGTTGGGAAGTCTGTCCTGTAAACCACCATACACAATAGTACAAGTTTCCTAAAAATGCGAGCAGCTTTCAGAAGCCCCCAGTGCACTGCTCCTCCCTTCTGCCGTTGTGTGGCATGTGAGTGCCGAGTGACTCACATAATGACAGCTCTCTCGAGGTGTATGAGGCCCTGCTGTTGTCATGGAAGGCAATGCATTATTAATCCCTCCATTTGATTTCATAAGCTGCCACAATTGCCATCTAAAATTCATCCAGCTGATGAAAGGACAAGAAGCTCTTCAAGTCGTTGTCTGAAATGTAAGACAATTACGACAAAGAGCTGCATCTGGAAGCACGTATTTATAGGCCTGAGGTGCAGTTCAGGAAGCCAGAAGGTATGGGAGCAGAAGAGAAAACAAACTAACTTGTCTAAGTAATATTATGCTTTGCTTTCCCACCTGAACAGGAGCAGAGGCAACTCATAGCTGCAGTTACTGTCAAGACTTGTTGGCATTGTGTTGCCCATTCTTTGTAGGTGTGGGACTGAGAATGGGGAGCTTGCCTGAAGTGGGGGCAGCCAGTTGTCCTGGCTTAGAAACTTTATCAAAACCTTCGTGTGGTGGGGAGCTACCTTCCCTGGAAAGGACAAGGGTGAGGAGACCTTGCTGGTAAGGGGTGGCAATGGCTTGTTGAAGGACCTGGCTCCTTGGGTGACCCACCAGTATCACCCTCAGATTGCTCTCCATCCTCGGAACCACCACATCTCTGTGGCTACTCCATCACATATTCAGGTGTGATTTGGTAGCCACCTTCACACGTCTGCGGGCTAGTGCTTGGAAACCAAAGGCAGGCTGATATTACCTACTCAGGTGTGGAAGCAACCTCATGCCCAGGCAACCTGATGTGGATTTTTGTGTGTGTGCAAGAAAAGCATCCGTGGTATCAAGATGTTAACACATCCCAGCCCTCAATTTAAAATTGTCTGGATTTGTTGTGAAATTACGGGGGTGTCTTTGACAGCACTGAAACTGAATTCAGACTTTATGATTAGGTCACTGGGATGCCCATAAGAGTAACTCCTTTTTTAGGCCAGTTCTTTCTTCATAAGTAATTCTTTCTTGATATCACCCTCCTTGCCATATTTTATATATTATCAACTTGTGACTCTGGACATTTTAGTTGTCTTGCTGAGAGCAAAGTCTCTTTGTTCCAGGGCTGATTCTGCACCCACGTACACTAGTGAGAATCATACCACTCATTGCACTGGAGGCAAAATTGAGCTTCCAGAGCCAGTAAGTATTTCTTCCCAGTTTTTTTCCCAGAGATGCAGGATGAAATAGCTACATTTCTTGAGATTACCGCTTTTTTTGGCCATTTCCTGGCTCCCCATCTCCTGTACGTGCTATTTTAATAGAGAATCCTGAGTACTGCAAATCATTTGGTTTCTGTTAAAGGGAAGTTTGTTTTTCATTTTGTGAGTCTTGATCAAAATTGAGTCTGAGAATTGGTTTATTGTCCATGACTAACTCCTGGCAGCCAGTGTACACAGCCTGAGAGGAGGAACTGCTACTTCTTTCTTACAGCACAAATCAGCATCAAATGCTGTTTAATCCTCTTCTGATACTTTTATATTGAAAGCCTCTCCTGTTATTCAGGACAACACTTTAACCACACGGTTAAGCCTGTTGGCTTTTAGTCTACCAGTTCTGAATGAAAATATTTTTAAAAATCAAACCCCAAGTTGTGATTAAATTGTCTCACTGCCATCCACTCATTGCCAGTTTCTAGTCTTACCTTGCAGAGCTGTGTTTTAATGAGTTGTTACCCTGGCTAGGTGTGTGGGTAAGTGTAAGTAATAACAGGGACTCATTTTCTGGTGAAAATAGATTATAGTTGGGTCTAACTGCCCAACACTGGTATGCTGTCCAGTTCAATATGTGGAATATACCTGCTGTCTCTGCATCAAAATTTAGACAGTACTGATACAGTTTAACTTTCTTTTTAACAGCTTGTGGACCACCTGAAAACATCCCAGCTAGGGTAGAGACCTCTCTGTAGTGGGTGACTGTAAATCACACTCACTACAGACTTTTATGGGTTTTAGTTTTCAAGAAGTAGTATCCTGTTGTTGTTAGGCTACCTGGAGGACAAGTGATTTTCAGTATTGCTCTTTCACTTTATCAGTCTCCATTTCCTAAAACACAGGATAGTTTTCCTCCTTTTTGTTTTTTGCCAGCTAATCACCAATGAGACAAATAGCTCCTTTTACACGTGAATGCATTAGAGGTACAGTCTCATTACTTCTTGCATGTTTTAGACAATTATTTCCGTAAACTGAAGGTATTGCCTCTTAGTGCTGTTTTTCACACCCTCGCCTCTGAGGTAGGGTGATGCCTGCATTTAAAGCCTATTGGCATTTGTAGCAGTGTTGTAGTTTGCCTGCAGCTATTGATTTCTCTCTTTGTGTCCCTCCCTTTCCTTTCCTTTCCCTTTTTTTTTTTTTTTTATGTGTATGGCGCTAGATGCCAGATCACTGCAAAACAGAGCAATGTGTTCTACAGACAGCAGCGTTTCAAACAGTTTATTAAGCATGTGATTTTGGCAGAACTGGTATTCGTTTCTGGGAGGACCTGAGTAGTAGCAGAGAGCTGTGTTTAACTGTTTCAGAGGCTGGGTGATGAAGTTTCTTAGTATTGGTATTTTCAGAGAAGGAAAAAAAAAAAAAAGCTGCTTTTGGAGCTGTAGCAGCCTTCGATTTAGGTAAAAACAAAGTAAAACTTGTTTTTCTATACAAAAAGGCAGATCACTTCCCAGCTGACTGTGCTAGATTCTGCATGTGGGATGATGCTATTGCCATTCTTGGTGGTCTGCTCTTGCAGGAGCTCTGTGGAGGTGAGCATGAGACCTCATCCTGCTTCAGTAAACCCGTGCTCCTGCACATGGGTGTGAAACCTGGCTCGTTTACAGTCAGTGGCAAAGTTCCCAGTGATTTCAGTATGGCCAAGATTTCTCATTTCAGTGGAGCTGTGAGTCATCCTCCACCCCGTTCTCCCTTACCAGCGTCTGTCATGTCCCTCTTGCAGCCTTGAGCAAGTTTGGTTTTTGAATGAGTCCTTACTGCAGTGCCAACTTGAGCTCTATTTTCTTCTCTGTCTAATGCATTTTGGCTGGAAGAAAACCCAGCACCATGTGTCCTGTTCTACACATCCCCAACAGTAGTCACTTTTCTCTGAAGTCCTGCTTTTTAACCTGATTTGAGCTGAGATGTGATGAAGTAAAAGTGCATTTTCCTTGTTCAGTAGGCAGCACTGCATGTATCGGCGGTCCCCTTCCGACTTCTGCAGAATCAGTCGCTTTTCTTCTGATTTTGCCCATACCATCAGTCTCCCAAGAGCTGATGAAATGAAAGAGGGTTAATAGCAAAATGGCCGTTTTGGGAGTCGGTAGTGGCAAGAAAGGTCGGTACATTGGCAGCTTGTGAAGAAGCAGAGCTCAGGTCTCTGTTGTCCCAACATGAGTCTGCACAAATTACTTGGCATTGGTGTGTCATGGTGCAAATAAATGCCTAGAGGTGTTTCTGAAAAACACATCCCTTATCTGGATGTCTTTAACAAAGGCAAATGAGGTAGCTCACCCTCTGTCTGTCAAACCAGACCCCAAAAGGAGTGCCATGAGGTCTCGTAGTTGCATTGTCAGACTTATGTAAGCACTGCGGTATCTGGTCTAAATGTGCATGTAAGACTTAAAGTTTCTCTTACCTACCAGAAAATCATAAAACACATCCATAGCAGCTGCCTGTTGCCTCATTTGCTCCCGGTGCTGGTCTGTTTTAAAGGCATGGCTGTAAAGCTGGATGTGGCTGTAATGGAGAGGTAGGTCGCTAACAATTGGTGTGTTATTTTAGTATCAACTGCAAGTGAAACGTATGTTTATTTTAGGAGAGTTTTATTTGCATCATGGTGTATTTTTTTTGTACTGCATGTGTGCAGTTGTAGTGCTGGGTTTACACAAGAACATGGTTGAAGTGCTTTTTAGGAATGCTACAAAGGAAAGAAAGTAGATGAGGGAAACAGGTATTGCTGACAAGGGCAGCGTGACTTGGACAGCATGTCAGTAGTGCCAAAGGTGAGCGATGTTACCTATACGCTTACATTCCTTACATTTTTGTTGGCTTTAGAAGGCTTTGGATTGGGATTTAGCTTTGCGTATGGCCTCACTGCAATGGAAACTGTCATATGGTTCCAATAAATCACAAAAGAATTAATTTGCAAAACAAACATATTTGTATTTTTCTGTGTTACTTTTATTTCATGCTGATAATGAGCCTTTCTTGTTACCATAATCAATATGGTGCAGGGTTCCGTTGGGTATAATGGGCGTCGAGCTCTTATTTTTTGTGTTTTGCCAATGCTAGACTTGTGCGGTGGTTGGGATGATAGTGGTGGTTCTTCTGCAGCAGCAGAGGAGTAAGACAGCAGTTGAAGTCCCGGAGAGAGCTTTTTCTAGTTAAAAGGTATTTTTCAGCTGCTGCTATCACCCATTCTGTTGTGAACTGGATGTAAATCATAAAATGTGTGTTGGATGGGACCTTAAAGATCATCTAGTTTCAACTCCCCTGCCGTGGCCGGAACACCTTTCCCTAGTTCAAGTCACTCAAAGCCCCATCCAACCTGAGCTTCAACACTTTCAGGGATGGCACTTGCACTGCCTCTCTGGGCAACCTGGTCCTGTGCCTCACTACCCTCACAGTAAAGAATTTCTTCCTTACATCTCACCTAAATCTACCCTCTTTCAGTTTGAAACTGTTATCCCATATCCTGTTGCTGCACTCCCTGATAAAGTGTCCTGCTCTGTCTTTCCTGTAGGCCCCCTTAAGTATCAGAACACTGCACTAAGGGCTCTCTGGAGCCTTCTCTTCTCCAGGCTGAACAGCTCCAACTCTCAGCCTTTCTCCCAGAGGAGGTGCTCCAGCCCCTTGATCATGACTCTCCTCTGGACCCGCTCCATTGGGTCCATGTCTTTCTTACGCTTGGCCTCCAAAGCTGAACACAGTACTCCAAGTGGGGCCTCACAAGAGTAGGGCAGAAGGGGAGAATAACCTCCTGCAATCTGCTGACCACACTTCTTTTGCTGCAGCCCAGTAGTTGGCTTTCTGGGCTACAAGCACACATTGCTGGCTCATACTCATCCACCGCTATCCCCAAGTCCTCCTTCACAGGGCTGCTCGCAATCCACTTATCGCCCAGCCTGTATTTGTGCTTGGGATTGCCTCAAACCAGGCATGTGATATTGGATATCAGAAGTCAGGCTTCCAGTTTTTTGTTTGTCCCTACAGGAATACCGAGAGTCACCTGCAGGAAAGGCTGAGTGCCAGCTGGAATCATCCTCATGAAACGAATGCGCTTCTCATGGAAATCAATCTGTGCTCAACAGGAATTAGCGTGTTTTGTGCTCAGCTGTAATGCTGCCATAAGATCCCTTGAAGGAGATTTATAAATCTTCCAAAGCTACCTTTCAACATTCACTTCTTTATGTAATTAATTTATTCTAGTACGTGTGAGCATCCGTTATAAGCTTACACTGGAATCTTGTCAAATGAACAATGACGGTGCTTGGGTGTTAAAGCTTCAGAGCGGCAAAAAAAAAAAAGTGGTGGAGGAATAGGGAGCTGGGTAGCTTTGTTGCCACTCCTAACTTATTCACACTGGCATAATCTTGGGAGTAGCTTTGTTTGGGCTGATAAATAATGATAATAATAATTAAAAAATCCTTTCATCTGTTCCTTTCCAAGCACCAACTCAAGATGGGTAAGTTACAATTCCCATTTTAGAGAGAGGGCTATTATTTGTATGGGACCAAGGTTTCAAAGCAGAATCCAGATGTCCTGATGTCCATAATACTCCCCTCCTGCTTCTAAGTGCTGTGATCTGATGTTTGATTAAAAAATACTCTGATTTGGTAACAGCAGGTGTATTGTCAGAACAAAAAGATAACCAGCCTGCTGGTGATGTGCAGCTGGTCAATAAAGCAGGAGTCCAAAGGCTCCGTTCCCTCCTGTCGGCTGAGGTGAGTGCCACGGCTGGATGCAGCCGCGTGGATATCCTCACGCTGCTTCACCATCTGCCTCAGCATTGGCATGGCTGCCTTTTGAAGGAGAGCAGCCCTGCCCTTGGGAGAGGTTTTGCTTTGTGTTGAGACTTCACTGGTCAAAAGGGTGAGGGGGGTGTTGTGTGTACCTGGTATAATTTTGTTTCTTAAAACAAAGATGCTTAATGCCATATTGAGGCCAAAGAGTAATAGGCATCAGATGCTTGCTGTGGTTGGTTGCTATTTCCAGAGTTACTGGAGAAGGTTAAAGGGCCTCTAGGTCCTTTCTAGAGTGGTATGTTTGTGACATAAGATAGAATGGCACGATTTCCTTGCACTTCCTATGGTACCATTATAAAATGGATTTGAACCATTGACCCTGAAGACTTCTAGTGTGCAGAGGACTTGTAAGTCCTGCTTTTTGATTTCTGGGTCTTTTGAATGGATGTTTGAATTAAGTGATTTTTATTCAAAGTTCTGCCCTGAACAAGAGTACAAAGTTGATGCATTTTAAGTAATCCATTACATATTGGCATCCAGGACCCATCATTTATCTGAACGCTTCCCTTTTGGGATGTGTTGTAATCTAACAAGAATTTACCTTCCTAATGAGCTCACTTCTCCTTTTTCAGTAAAAAAAAAATCAACAAAAGTCTTGGATTTAAGGAGAAAATGTGAATACATGATGGATGATGTGATTGAGCACCTTATTAAAAATGATGACTTGACTTTGACTTAATTGTAAATACGGGCTTTTTATTTTTCTTTAACGCTTTCCTGCTCCATAGTGCCACAAAGGATGTTCAGGAACCTTGTGATGAGAGCAAACACTCATAACATGGAGCCTGTGGGTTCACTGTGCTGTGTTTGTCCATAATGCGGTCTTGGTACCAAGACCTGCATGGAGTACTGGCCCATGGAATAGCAGCAGATGGTTGTTTTCTGTTTGCTTATTTTCACCTTTTATTCAGCTCAGAGAAGCTTTGCTTTCTATATTAAGAGCCTGGGATAAGAGGCACAATATAATTACATACTGTCAGAGTGTCCGTAGCCGCTCTCCTTGTGACTTTAGAGCATCCCCAGATAATTTTTGTCTCATGTAGGCACTAGTAAGTAATATGTAGTCAAAATGGGTTAGATGGGACACACTTGAGATGAACCACCTTGATGTTGCGGATTGCTGTATGCAGTATTCATTCCCTAGTTATTTTTTGTTCGCCTGGGTTTTGCTTTGTTTTGTTTTGCTTTTCCCAAACAAGCGGAGCAGCAGACAGTTTGCATTCTTGCATTCTTTCCTTTTCTGAGTCACTCCCTTTCTCCTGTCTCCTGTTTTCAGGTCAGTGCCCGGTTCTCAAAACGAATCCAGGCAAAAATCAAGGACCTTCTGCAACAAATGGAGGAAGGGCTGAAGACAGCAGATCCACATGACTGCTCTACCTATACTGGCTGGACTGGTGAGAAAGTTACAATTTGAATGAAGTGTGTTTGTTAAATGATATCCTTGGGTTTACTTACAGGAGGAGGTTCTGATATTCTCACAGGAGTGGCAGAGACATCCTGATACAGGCATTTGTGTGAATTGGTTTCTTTTTAACTCTGGAGCCTCGGTCACTACTGCCTGGAATGACTTCCCTTGACCTTAGTGGACAAAATTATGGAGAGATAATTTGCTTTTGTATACGGAGATCCTTGCCTTGCAAAAGAAGTGGAATTTCTAAGGCTGCTCTTTTTTTTTTTTGACTTACCTCTTGTTTCTTTAAGTTTTATTTAAAATGAGTTATTTTCACCCTTTTCTGCCCAACTGACTATTAGCGGTTGTCTAATGGTAACAACATCTTCTGATCATTGGGAGGGGGTTGGGGGTAAGGTATTCTGTGCCAAAGAGCTTGGAACCTTAAAATCTGCACTGTGGATAGTTTAGCTGGGCTTGTTCTGTCTGTACAAAAATAGGAAAATGAACGTGTGAGGAGGGGAAGGGAAGAATGAAAGTGGGGTTGCAGGCTTGTGAAATTCATGAAGCTAAACAGAAATGTGCGAACACTGGTTCATGCCTCACTGATGCTGTGCAAATGTGAGTGAGCCCTTCTGAGCCTTTAGGCAGAGCCTGCACTTGTCAAGCCTGATGTGGACACTGGTCCTAAAGCTGCCAAAATGCTTTTCTGTCTATACCTCTTAAGTGCCGTTTTGCTATTACAATGGCATATTCTATTCCTGCTCTGTCTTGCTCAGCTTCAGGCATACTTATGCTTTTAGCACAGCACGTTTGAAATGTGCCCTGAGGAGATCTGTTCTTTCTCTTTTCTTTGTGTCTGTGAAGGGGAGCAGCTTGGAAAAACTCTCCAGGTTTTGCCTATGTTCAGGCTTAATTCTGGCAACGAAGTGGTGAAATTCCTCTGCTTTCTTCTTGATGTTTCAGTACAGATGGTGATGTGGGTGGATGGGTGGGGAAGTTTTAGACAACTCAGCTTTAAATGTGCTTGAAGGTCTGAATGGGAGTGGCTGCTAAGTGAGTGCAGATCTCCAGTGGTGGGCTTTCTGGGGCTGACATTAGGAGACAGCTCCCCGGGAGCTGTGTTCTGACATTGTGACTGACAACTGAAGTACTAGCTGATAAATCAGAGCGTGCTGAAAATGAGTCATAAGCTAAAAGTAACGCAGCCATCATTAGCTGAAACAGGATGGATGAACAAGTAACACAGGCTAATGAGAGTGGGGTTTTTCCATCCTGTAGAAGGATCCCTAACTACATCTATTCCAAGTTGTTAACTTCATTCAAGACTTCTGTGGAAGTGACTCTCAATAAAAGTATTTCAATGATCTGACTTTTTAAAATAGTTGGTGGAAATGGTTTCTCCCCAGTTTTTCTCCTTGCAGCATTTTGTTAGTATGCAAACATGAAGAAGGTATAAGCAATGCTGGAAACAACTGCCCTGCTTGTTGTGTACCAAGTCTAGACAAATCTTATTGGCAGTGCAGTCCTGAGTCTGTACTTTGTGAAACATCTTTAAAATCTTGGAGCACGTGCTGTTGGCAACGTCACAATCACAGGACTCGTGTCAGAGTCCGTCTTGCTTATACAAGTACTCTTTGTACATGCCTGACGTCTTGGAGGGTAATGCACAAGGAAGGATTGGATGAACTGGGCCTAACAACTACTTTTTTGATCATCCTTTGAACAAGCCCAGGTATGTGCATGTTTGTTGCAACATAATGAAAAGGTTACAGAAATCCGAGTAAATAGCCCACAAGTTCCTGGGCCACTGAACTGGGCTAGCTGAGCTCTGCAACTCCCCTCTTGAACTCATCTGGAAAGGCCTGTTCAAAGCCAGTCCGGAGAATGTCTGCGGATGTACCAGGACTCTTGTGGTGCTGTTCTTCCTGTACGTTCAGGTGTCCTCTCTGTGGAGCTAAGTGGGCCTTGTGTGTACTCAGCGTTAGTTGTGGCTCAGGCGAGTGCTCTCCCTGGTCAGAAACAGTACGATCTGGAGGTAAACGTTTTGCTTCTGCACATGGATGTTTGCAGTTGGCCAAGCCAGGTCAGCTTAGATGGATTTGTTTCACTTTCATCAGTCTACTTTGTTGCAGTTTTTAAGGTTTGATTTTTTTTGTTTTGTTTTGTTTTAATGGAAAACTATGTAATAAGTTCAATGGAATGAAGATTGATCTTACCTTCTGACATTCTCTGAGGACTTGGTTGCTTTCTGGCTTTTACAAACCAGCTTAACTTGTAGCAGTTTATAGTCTTGTTGTGAAATACATTTAAGGGTTATAAATAACTCAGCAAGTAGAATCCAAAAACTCATCAAAAAATCCTTTTACAAATCAAATGGAAAGTAAGTCACTTCTTGCATATAATGGGTGAGTATTGTTAGGTCAATGAACTTGGTGATACACATGCTCACTAGCCCAAGTTTTTGAGTCTTAAGTGATTTCTTCACCAAGCATTGATGCCTGCATCATGAATTTTCTTCGTTCTTTGCAAGTTGTGAGTCTACCATTGGACTTCAATATGATAATTTTTAAAATAGTTGTCACAATCCTAATTGAAGTGTAATCAAAATAAATGTCCCGATGCCTTCCCATTGCATAAGCTAGAGCTGTCGACTGACACATTTTAATTACCCAAATACGTGTTTGCATTTCAGTTACTGGGTCAGGGGCACTAAAGAGGGGAGCATGATATACTTAGAAGGAAAAGTAAATGAAACTGTCTCTTTTTCACATGGTTGTTCCAGGTATTGCCCTCTTGTATCTGCAGCTGTACCGTGTCACAAAAAACCAGAGCCATTTACAGAGATCTCTTGATTATGTGAAGAGAATCCTTCGCAACCTGAATGGCAGAAGAGTTACTTTCCTCTGTGGTGATGCTGGGCCACTGGCAGTGGGCGCAGTGGTTTATCACAAGCTGAAAAATGACAGTGAATCTAAGGAGTGTGTTGCCAAGTAAGTGGTTGATGGTGGAAAAAGCCATACCCTTCATTTGTCAAGAGCATTGGTTCAGTAACATTAGCAAGTGGAGTTTTAAAGGACAAAATTTAAAAACAGAGACACTTTCTCCCTAGATAATGTTTTCAGTAGAAGAATTCAAAATAGGCTTTATCTTCATTACAGTTGTCTTACACTTGATTCATACTTAGCAGGTTATCTTGAGTCCTCTGTCGCTCTAAGGACAGGATGTCCAGGGCATATCTGTAGTGCGTGCACGTTTTGATTTTGTCACATTGAAGTGACACTTAACAGAAGCCGCTTGCTTGTCGTCGGCAATATGTAGTGCTCGTGCGGTATGTGATGCTTCCTGGAAAGGGTGGATCTTAATGGTGGATTCCTTATGAAACGTGTGTCCTGCAGGAATCTGGAAACATCCAGACAGAAATGTAGTACATCAGATTGATATGGAACAAAGACTTAATAAAACGAGGAGGAGATACTTGTTGAATTGTCAAAGGCAAGGGCTTCAATTAGGTTAGAGCATATGAAGGGTAGCCTGAAAAAATTCCATCCCATTTTCAAAGTAAATGTAACAAACGTCTTGAGAAATCCCATTTAAATATAGAATTTCCTTGGAGAACTGACTGTCCCTTTGTTGGTACGGAGCTGGTTGCTGTCCTGGTGAGGGCTGGAAGCACTGGAGCCCTGTGGGGTTTGCATGTGGCACCAGCAATCCACCTGCTATGGTCCAGCAGCATACCTTAGCCTGCCAGAATTTGTGGACTAGCCTTACGTCCTCATCTCCATTCTGGTGTATATTTGGAAATCTAATTGGTCTCTTTCTAATCTAGAATCCTAGTTTGATTAATCTCTGCTGCTGTCCTGACAGAATATTGTCTATATGGTCTCTAGCAAAGATTCTTTCTCTCTCCATCTTCCTTGTCTGACTCAGGTTGTTGCAGCTCCAAAGGACAGTCATAAGCACAGATGCTGAACTTCCAGATGAGCTGCTTTATGGCAGAGCAGGTTACCTGTATGCCCTGCTGTACCTGAATACTGAAATCAGTCCAGACACCGTCCCACAGTCTGTTGTCAAAGAGGTAAGGTGTTTTCTTCTCTTCAGTGCTACAGTGTCAGTGAGGAGGAACTGAAATCTCTCCTTTGCATAATTCAAGGGATTAAGAGAGGGATGCTGGAGCGGAGAGGGAGCTGGAACTGGGAACTCAAGTCTTATCTGTCACTCCAACCTCTTCTCCCTTTCCCTGCTGCCTCTCTGGGACTGAGACAGGCCAGTGCGAGTGGGTCCATGGCCAGCCATGGAAATGGACCTAGTATGTAACTGGTTTTGGAATATTTGAGGATGAGAAATTGTTATGAAAAGCCTTAATACAGAAGTGTGGAAGTGTTTAAGTGAAAAGAAGAATTCAGTGTAGGGGAGATACATGACTGTTCTGCAGATACCTGAACCAGAGAAGGCAGGCCTGGAAAAGAGGGATTAGAAATATTTATATATTAAATTTCTGCTCTCAGGACTGTAAGTGATTCCATCATTTATGAAAAACTCCATTTCTACCTCAACACTGAAGGCCAAATGAATTGAATATTTCTGTCCTGTCACTGTTTATTGTGGTTTATTCTTTACTGTGGTTTCAGTCGCGACGAAGCAAAACCCTTTGAATCAAAGCAAGTGAGACAGACAGAAGGGTTGTGTTCTCTTTCTTAGGTAATAGATGCTATTATTGAATCAGGGAAGAACTTTTCGAAGGAGGAGCGGAAAACAGACCGTTGTCCTCTGTTGTACCAGTGGCACAGGAAGCAATATGTTGGAGCGGCCCATGGAGTGGCTGGGATCTATTACATGCTCATGCAGGTAAGAGCCTCCTCTATGGGTGGGGGTGAAACACCGGTATTTTCTGGTTTTCATCAGAGGATTTTATCTCCAGCTTTCATGCACATGCAGTGTTGTTCTGGGTCAGAGTCTGACAATTTGGAGTTAGACTGCAGCACAGAACTGTGCGGAGGTGCTCGCTCAGGCCCTGGTAGCAGCAGAAAGCTGTGACTCGGGTATCCTTCCATTAGAGTGAATTAACCCTTGAGGTGTGGTTCAGAGCACCAGTGTTCCCAGGAGCTGAAGTTTCCCATCCTCTACAGAGACAGTGAGGTGCCTTCCCTCATCCTCAGACTTGTTCTGGTGCCTGCAGTTAGACCATCTAAATATTCACTTACCATCCATCACTCTTGAATTTTTTGTTATTTTTAAATGAGAGCACGGCTGGTGCCTCCTGCCCTTCCTGTCTTCTCTGGTGACTTTTTTATTTCCATGATCTTGAAACTTTTGGAAGACTATCCTTAGTCACACATTAGTCTTCAATATGCTTTTATTCTTTAGAGGTTCTTCCTTATCTCCTCTATGTCTCTCCCCAAATATCTGATATTCATCAGTGCATTTATGACCCCTGCTCTCCTCTTTCTATTGTCCTGAGTGAGATTCCTCTCTCCGGTATACCTCTTCTTTCTCACACTTAAATCCAGCCCTCTGCCCTGAGATTCTTCGGTAGGATTATGATGTTTTTCAAAACAGACCCGTATGTCTTATTTCAGTTGTACAATCTGGGAAAAGAGCCTTAAGATTAGTTATAGAAGATGGCCATAGAGCCGCAAAATTTGTATTGTGCCTGGTTTGGGATTTTAAAGGTGCTGCCAGTCTGTGCATCTTTATAGATGCTCATTTTCTTATCGGCTCACACCGAATGACTCTCCTTCAGGGAACTGACTGTATATCCTCACTGCTTCGTACAAATGTTCACTGTGGAAGTGACTGAGCTGGGATTTGGTGTTGCCACTGCTCAGTCATTCCTCACTTGCAAAAGGTGCTGTGACTTCTCCCCTTCTGTCGCTGCCTAGTTCACACCATTTCCACCAGTCGCTCCAGCTAAAGCAGCTGACTTTGCCATTGAAGTGGCTACCGCTGTGCTGCCTGGGGCCATGTCTGAACCTCACCAGAGCCATTTTCTGCAGGGACCATCTCACTGGGGCCTCAGGCTGCTGGGATTTACTGTGCCCGTATCTTTGCTTCCTGCTTTCTTCACAGAGGTGGGCCACCCTCTCCTGTCTCCCTCATCTTTCTGACTTCCATTTTTATCTTCCCTGGCTCTGCTAGGTTTTCTGAGAAACATCCATTCCATTAAAGGAGCCTCTTTTAAAGGCTCTGTCCTTCATTTACTATTCAAGGCTGATTGCAGAAATAATGTCACAGTACTTTTCGGTTTAAGCAGAAGCTACTCTGTCTACATGTTAAAATTGTAACTATCTTTTCCTTTACACATGATTGCTGCCTTTAAGAATTACCACAAAGCTATTGTTTATGCAGCATTAGATTACTGTCTTTTCACTGTACATTAAATATTGTGAGTCACGCAGATTTGAGTCATCCACTGCATAAGAAGATGGCATATCGGAGTCCATCCTTTCCTTAGCCCTCCTACACCAAATGAGAATTTTTCTGTGTTTTCAGTAAAGAATTCAGGAAATGGTTTGTTGAGTGGCTGTTTGATAAGAAGAAAAGGGCGTCCAACATACCTAGCACCTGAGATGTGAAGGTCACTGATCATCTTTTCTGTACAATATGTATCATTGGATTTATTTTCAGAAGAATACTGAAAGAATAGGCACTCGGCAGTGTGAAATAACTCATCCAGGAGGCAGAGGGGGAATTCTGACGTGCTAGCTAGGGAATCTCTAATCCTAGCAGCTTTCACTAACCCTGAGACAAAAATATCTGTTTGCGCATCACTGCTCTTAGCCAGAGAGTGAGGACACATACCTGGAGGTTACTTTTTTGCTGTTGGAAGTAGGTGCTGGGAACCTCAGCAGCTTGGGCGAGGAACTCACTTGCACTCAGATCTTCTTGGAAGCAACAAGATGAGAAGTTGGTTTGCAAAGAGCTCTGCTCTCCTTGGATTTACCTCCTGAGGACAGACATGCTGGGCTGGGCTTGCCTTGCACAGCTCAGGGCTGAGGGCATTTATTGCTGGTGCCCATCTGCTTTGCCTTCTGCTGCAGGGGCACAGTGTGAAATCAGGGCCCCGAAACAAAGCTTCTCCCAGGGCCTCCTTACCCCGCAGGTCAGAGTCTGAGTGAGGACTGATCAGCCTCGGGGTGTTCTTCATGATAAAGCTGGTCTGTATTCAGGTGTACTTCTGCTTAGCAGTGTGAGAGTCTGGTGAAGCTTTCCTGGCTGAGGTGAAACAGAGGCTTTTGTTTTTTTCAGGTTACTGAAAATACAGCTTTTGAAAGTCTTCCTTCATTTGGCTGTAAGACTGTCAGTTGTAGCGGTGTGTTCACCTAGCGAATGCAAATGTGCTGGAGCTGGTGGAAAACAGTGGAATTGTATGACATCAAGTCAGTAACAAAGACAAGTTATTTAAAAAAATAAGCTCAGTTATTAGGCTCCAATTTCTACAGTTGTTCCCACAGCTTACTTGAATTCCAGAAATCACGTAGGCTGTGTGGAAAAATAGAGCTCTGTTATGAAAATACTGGGAAATGGGCTGGTAGAGGAGGGAATGCCAACAAAGAACAGCTGCAGACCTAACAGATCCTTGACTTCTCATCCTTGTGAATACAAGGAGCATGCAGGTTGATGGATATATTCTCCTTTTGGCAAGGGTGTGAACTAAATGGAAGAAATAAGAAAGAAAATACAGAACTAGCTGTTGCTTCTGAAACTGGAAATGCAGAATTATAGCCCGTAGCTTCAGGGAGGTTTTTTTTGAATGAAGGAAAACTTTAGCCTTCATAAACCTGTGCCTTGCAGGCCACTACATACAGTCATCTTCTTTTCCTGGGAAATAGGACGTTTGTCTCTTCTAGTTATATTAAAAACAAAATGTGTAACTCATTGTGTTTTAAAGATGTATTATGAGCAACATAGCTGTAAACTCATCTTTCTTCTGTAAGTATTCTCTCTCTTTTAAGGTACAAAGAGAGGCCTGGAAATCTTGAAATCCATATTTTGTTCTCAGTTCTTCCATAGTTTTTCTGTGTCACTTCCAGCAAGACAGGTAACAACTTGGTGCCCCAGTTTCTTTGTCTCTGCAGTAGTAAATATGCTCTTTGCAAGGATATGATGAGCAGACATTAATTAAAACTGGATGAAGTGATTCAGAATATTTGGATCAAGGACACATATGTAGGATACTTGAAAATAGATCATAGAATTTACTGTTGATACACATTTTGTTATTACTTCTGTTTATGGTCTTGGTGGGTTTTTTAATGTTTTCTTTAGCCAATTGCAAATGTGGACCAGGAGACCCTGACGGAGCTGGTGAAGCCGAGCATTGACTATGTGCGTCATAAAAAATTCAGATCTGGGAATTACCCGTCGTCGCTGAGCAACGAGACTGACAGACTGGTTCACTGGTGCCATGGTGCCCCTGGAGTCATCCACATGCTCATGCAAGCTTATAAGGTGAATCATTCTGTGTTCATATGCACTAGTTTTACAGAGCAACCTGTTTGTAGGCCTGTTAGATTGTAAGGCTTGCACTTTGCATCTTTCTAGATCTAGACTTTCAAACCAGAACCCTCGACTAGACACCAAAAAAATCTCAAAATATTTAGATAAGTATGTTTCTAAAGAGGAAATAAGTGGGTAAAATTGCTTCTTAGGTTGCTAGTAGTTACTAGACTTTAGGCTTTCTTGGAAAAGGGCCATGTATTTAAAGAATTTGATACCGGAGTCCTGGGTGTGAGAACATTGGCCTAGATTCTTTGAAACTTCATCTCACGAGTTTTAAGAACTATGCTGGATTTAAAAAGTGTAGGTTCATGTGTCTTGCTAAAAAAATGTCTTCCATAAATTTCTCAATTACTAAAATACAGCTCTTGAGAACTTAACATAAGAGCAAAGATCCCAGGCCCCTTCTAGGATGCGAGCTACCGCAAGTTTACTGTTTGGTCTTCTCCCTCCTTAACTAGGTTTGCTATTTCTTGTGTTGTGCACTTCAGATTTGCATGACCTTTGAAAGTATGCAATTTAATTAAATTTATGCAAATCAATTCTTGCTTTTGACAGTCATCCTTGGCAGATTCCCTGTTTGGCCTCTGGGTGGGCTGATGAAAAGCAGGCTTGGTTTATGGTGCTACCTGAAATGTGAATTGTAAATCTCTTACAGCATTGCTGAATGGAGCACCAGTCACAGTTGCTTTTTCTTTGGATGATGGTAGGAGGCTGACTTAATACTGCATATTTTCTCCACCAACACCTCTTTGTCGGTGCAATACTTTCCCCAGCACCAAATGTTTTGTAGGAGATAAGATGAAGTTCTGTTTATCAGTCTCGTTTCTGGCCACTTTTTATGTTTAAGGTGATGGGGCATACGATGCTTTTCTTTTACTCTTTATGTTCTGCTTCTTAAAGAAACACTAAGAAAAATTGGAGTGTGTTTTGCCAGCTATGCTTTCATACCAAGCACAAGGACTTGCGATAACAGACAGCAGCTTTCGTCCTGGAAATCAAATGCTGTTGCCAGGCCATAATTCAAAATGTTACAGCTAAGTAGCTGACAAACACTGTTCAGAGGGACTTTCAAGTCAAGCTTGTGGTTTTAAGAGTCTTGCAAGTTAATTGCTTCTATTACCTTATTAAATAGCCTGGCAGGGGATGACATCTCTAAAGGAGTAAGTCTCCAGTAGTGCATCAGTAACTATTCTTTCTTTTCTGTCTAGTTCATTTGTAGAGTGACTTAGGCAAAGGGAAGCAAAAAGCAGCCTTGTAAAGGTGGAAGTCTGGTGGTGCTCAGCTAAATTCCTTGGGTTTGTTATCTGCTCTCTTGATGGGCTCTCCATGTCCAAAATGCACTTCAGTTGCAATGAATATTGCAAAATTGGTCCTTTGCCCCAACTGGCTGGTGCTTCTGAGCATTTCCAATACAAATACTAATCAAGGTAACAGAGAATTCCTGCTTGTACTTGTGACGGAGAAAATAGCCCTGTGCTGTGCAAAGAGATATTTTTGTGCATTTTGGATGTGGAATTGAAGGCAGATGGTGAGTAACCAAGACGAATTACTCAGGAGGACCAGGACCTAGCCCTTTAGGACCAGATTTGATGGCCAGTATTCTGTGTTACATTTCTTGGAGGCAAGAATTACATTTCTGTATTTCAAATCAAATGATGCTGTGGTTTGGGAGTGGAGGAGAGAAGCAAAAATGGACCACATACCATTCAAATAGATTATAGGTTGTAGAACCAAGGGCCTTTGAACTTGAGCGTTTCCTCTGAGGTTTTGATTTCAGAAACAAAAGCTTGAGAAGTTCTTTCTTTTTTCCGTGCAGGTAAAGGAGAAACAACATAGTATGAAAAGAAAGACAAGTGAAGTTGATTATTAAAAGTCAATATAAATTGTGTGTGGAAAAATCCCATGCCAACAGCAAAATCTCTCACAGATCCGTCTTCCTTTGGTTTTCATTAGTAATTCGATTTATATGCCTTTATTCTTTCCTTATTCCACAGACTTTTAAAGAGGATAAATACTTGAAAGATGCTATGGACTGTAGCGATGTCATCTGGCAGAGAGGTTTACTGAGAAAAGGATATGGGATCTGCCATGGTACTGCTGGCAATGGCTACTCCTTCTTGTCTCTCTATAACCTAACTCAGGACAAAAAGTACCTCTACCGAGCTTGCAAGGTGAGCTCTGCGACATCCAAACAAAATTACCGTTCCCTTTCGCATTGTAATGCCCATGCAACAGTATATTGTGGTCAGGGTGTGCTGTTGTCTGCCGGAACTGGAGCTGGCTGGCTCTGCGGCTGGGTGGAACAGTGGGGTCCTGTCACTTGCTCCCCTTTCCTCACACTGTGCCTGGACGAATTCAACATGCGCCGTCTTAATACGCAGAGTGAAATGCAACAGTGTTCTGTAAGGGGGGAGGAGCTAAACACGCATCCAGAAGAAAACAAGAGTCTGAAAATCAGCCTGCCTGAACAATAACAGACTAATGTTATGTGGTGCTAATTATTCCATGGAGACATCCACTGTCGTCCTCAGCTCCTCAAGCAATACTGTTTGTAGTCATTTGTAATTATTTGTTTTCAGACTAGTGTCTGTTTGGGGCTTTTAGAGCTCTGAATTGCAGTTATTAAGTTGCTCACTTAGATTTTTTTCATTAAAATAAATTACAGAGAAAGACACACTGAGAATTTTTCTACTGGAATTGTCCAGGTTCTTGCTATTGGCTCTGACTCTGCTAGCAGTTACCAAAGGAGTGGGCTTTCTCTGCCTCTCTTTCCTCACATTTCAGGTCCCTTCCAACCCAAACAATTCTATAATTTTATGTTCATGTCTTTGGTTTTGTTTTGTTTTGTTTTGCTGTTTTGTTTTTTTTCTTCAGCTTAATTCACTGATAGTAGGTTTGACATGGGATACATAGCTATTTAGCTGACGCCTTCGAAAAAGTGTTGCAATGGGAAATCTGTTGAGTGGCTTCTTAGGTGCTTTTAGGGGAGCACTGGCCATAATTAAAGCTATCATAGTTATTTCCATTGTCAACCTATCCTCTGTCAGCAGAGCTTTAAAAAAGTTGCTTGTTTCACATTTACCAAAGGATGACAGTGTGAGGAGGGCGCCTCTGCACGTACCTGCATCCTAGAGAACATACTAAACCCCTGGCACTCCTGTTGTCCCAAAACTGGGTTCTTTAACCGGTATGCAAAGAGCCAGTTGATGCACAGTTGAGATACTTCTTGTTTTATTCCAGCTGTGTGCAGAAAAGGGTGCTAGGTGGTAAATCCACAAAGCTAGCATACCTGCTTAGAAACCAGAAGAGCTTGAACAGCCATGGCTCAGAGGGCCCCCTGCTTTGTGCTTCTCATTTTCAGCCTGGCAACTTTTCTCCAGCATTATCAGACAGGCTCCCAGAGGCTGAGGCGCTGGGCTGCCCATGAGAGGAGGGGAGCTGTGGCAGCAGAGCGTCTGAGCCCTGTGCTGCTCAGCGTTGTGGTTAAAACAGTGCTGATGGCAAGCGTGCCCAGTCTATGTGGCCAACAATGGCTCATGTCCTCCTGCTAGAAGATAGTTCTTTTCTTCCCCTCCCTCCATGATTTATGAAAGATATTAGCATAGCTTACTGAATTTGTGAGTTGTGCTGAAGCTATGAACTTGCAAATGATGATTGTGCTTCAGTAGCCTGGGGTGCATTTTTAAAACTTCTGTTGCAGTTCCCAAGCTGGCAGTAATAACAAAGGCTAGCATGCAGGAAGATGTGGATGGTGCAAGAACTGATTGTAGTTTAGAAACATGCCATAAACATGTTCAGTCTTCACATATAAGACAAGATTACGTGAGAATTAAGCCTTGGTTTGAAGGCTTATACCTGTGGGGGGCCCAGAAAAGTTTCATCAGTTCCCAGTGTTTGTGTTTGTGGTGTTTTTTTCCTGGGTTTTCTCAAGACATTTGCACGCATGTGCACACCCCTACTAAGAGAAGAAAAATCCAGCCCCCAGTAAACGTTTAAAGAGAACAGAGTGGGGAGAAGAAGGGAGGAGATGCTGCCCTTTATCCTCCTGTTGAGCAGATCGATGGCTCTGGGGGCTTGCTCACACTCCACATAGCTCCAGCTCCAGCGCTGGGGCACCCTCTGGTCAGGAGGATGACCTGGTTGCTAGCAGGTTGCCCAAATTTCAGAGAGAGTGGGGAGGGACCTCTCAGTTCTTTGCTTTGCAGGAACCGTTGCACAGTGTTTTGAATAAGCAGCGGCTTGCTTCCCAGCACAGAAGTGCCAGAGGAACTTGTGGCCCTCTGCACGCTCTGGGGAGCCATAAAGGAGAAATAGATGGTTGGTATTAAATTCCTCCAGCTGCAGTTCATAAGTCATGTGTGTCTAATGTCGCTACTGCAGCAGCGTTCATCAAACACAAGACAGACACTTAACTCTTTTTAATGGTGTTCCAGCTTCTGCAACAAAATATTGATGACCGTAATTGTCTAATGGCATTTAGAGCAGTTTTTCATCAGGCTTGGGGAGAGCAAATAAATAAAACTAAGTAATGGCAGCTGGAGATTTAATACTCTAAATTAATGCACAAAGCTGAAAGAAAACCCCAAATGCAATTAACAACCCGAAGTCCTGAGCGTGTGGAAAAATTAAGTACTCAGACAGATAAGAAACTGATACTATAGTGTTAGAAAAGTATTTGCCCTTGACACTGAATATAGCTGTTCTCGCAGCATTTTTCATTGACATGTAGCAAGGTTGATTTGCAAAAAACGTAAGTTAGGTACCGCCCACCTAATTATGTTGCTATAAAACTGAAAACTGTGCTGTAGAAATACAGATCCTAAAACCTAATTGCAGCCTTGTCACGGTTGGAGCGGGACAAATTGATCTTGGACTGATTTCTGTGTTACGTCTCTACTCACACTGTTTTACACTTAGTACCTATTAAGGACATGCAGATACTCAAACTTGCATTTAACAGTCTTAAATAATAATTTTAAAAATATACTTTTTATTTTTTTAAATGTTTCCCCCAGTTTGCTGAATGGTGTTTGGAGTATGGTGCACACGGATGTCGTATTCCTGACCGACCTTACTCTCTCTTTGAAGGTAAAGTGATGGTGTTGCCAGTGGTAGTGATTATGCAGGACAGAAGGGCAGCCTTCCACTTGTGGAACATGCTTAGGAGTTGGGACGACTTTGATATTAAGATAGACCCATCCCCTACCACCACCTCTGCCTAAAAGAAAGGGGTGGGGAAAGACAAAAGAAACCCATTTGCTTTCATTACTTTCATTTTTGGTTGTATTTCAGCAGTTTCCAGTGTAAAGCCAGAGCCACTGTTATTCTTGGATAAAATTCTGCTGTGCAGGTGCCTCTTGGCTTAAAGCAAACAGAAGACTGGGTAACAGTTTTGTGGCAGGGTGGTGTTGCAGAGGGACTAGGCAGAGGAGCAGCTGTGGGTCGGGGGTCTCAGTGTGATTGCTGGTTTGTCAGAGCTGGACCTTCTCTGCTGCAATACTAAAGCAAAGCTAGTTTTAATACGAACCCAAATCACTTAGCAAAAAAGAAATGCAGAGTTCTCAGGGGTTTTTCTGTAAATTCAAAGATGTTCATAGATACTTCGCTAGCGCTCTGTGGTTTTTTTCATCTCACCCTTACCTTCTAGAAGCAGAGCAGCAAGGAATCATAGACCCAAACAGGCTTTAAAGTTGCTGCTACTTCATGAACAATGAGCCTAGCGTGCCACCTACCACAAAGAGGAGAAATTACAGCTGACCGAATAGGTTTATTTTACAAATAAATCAAGGTGTGAACACAAGAGAGCAGTAGTTTTATGTATCCCTTCCAAATACAGAGTTAATGTCTTAATGCTTTTTAAGGGAGAAAAGTGGAAGTATTCATATTGCTGAGAGCTCCCTTGCATGCACTTGTAGAGGGGAAAAAGCAGGCATACAAGCTGTTGTATAAGAGCTTTGAAATTTGGTGAGAAGGTGAAGTAGTGCCAGCAAGAGTATGATTTGTGCTTTAATGCTGACTTACAGCTTTTATTTTTGTTTTCTCATGTCAGTGATTTTTTTAGCAAAATCTAAGAGTCTCAAATTTGAGCCTAAGTTTTAATTTGAGGGGGGTAGTGGTGCATGAAGTTGTACAATTCTGCACGTACGTGCACATTGTCAGTGGAAGTTGATGTGCATCTTAAAGAATTGTCTTAATGTTTCATTTGCATCAGGTGCTGTATTTCAGGAAGGTTCCTTTGTTTGGAGCTTGATCACAAAGCTGAGCTGGTATTTGTATGCTCTCCTGCTGCAGGGCGCCTCTCTTGTCTGTCACCCTGCGAGTTTTATTAGGTGATGCTGGTGCTAGTGCTTTAGGCTCTGGGTGAGCACTTTATGAACAGCCAACCAATGAACCTGTACATCATAAGTATAGTAAAGCTCTGCCTTTGTTTTTTTAACCAGTGAAATGATAAGCAAGAGCTGCTCAGTTTCTGAGGGGCAGTCCAAATTAGGATTTGCTTTTTTTTTAATTGAAGTAGCATTGAGGTTGTGCAGCTCAAAAGATGTTAGCAGAGAGATCTTAAAAACTTGGTCTTCTGGGCAAAGTATAGATGAGATGAACTTACCTTTCTATAGGCCCTAAGTTCACCTGTTCAAAAAAACCATCTAGTGAGGAAGTGTCAAAGAGGCGCTGTTGCCTTTGGCAGGTGTGCTCTTTTAATGTCAAAGATGCTCAAAGATCTCTTTCTTGTTATATTTTAGGCATGGCTGGAGCTATTCACTTCCTCTCAGATATTTCAGTACCGGAGACTTCCCAGTTTCCAGCATTTGAACTTGGACCTCAAAGAAGGGAAAACAAAGTGGAGCAAGACAGCTAAAAGATGGTTTTGAAAGGAAACTGATTCCAAAAGAGATGAGACTGTTTAGTGCCTCTGATACTGAACCAACTAGACCCTGAAGCGATGGATGGATAAAGCTCTCTTCTCACCGCCCCCTCACCCCAAAGGACCATGAAGTCATTAGAGCATGAATGGGAGAAGCCACATTTAAGTTTTATGAAAGTGACACCTTCAGATGTAGGACAAGAGAAGTCAAGTTTTGAACTTTCTATCTTCCAATGTATTTGTCTTCTTCAGGTCTTTGACATGCTCTGCATGTTTATTGGTGTTGTGTGTCGATTCGAGTCTTTTGTTGTTAGCAAAAAGCTGGTCTCTGTGTGAATCTCCGTCCTGTACCTTTGTGCATGACTCGCAGCAGCAGTGTTGCTTTCTGCAGCGTGCTTACCCAGAGAGTTCCACTTTATGCCAGAGGTCGCTGCAGGACAGTGCCCAGCTTCACTGCTGAGCTGGTGAGTTTAAAAAGAGATGAGAAATGTTTTTATGTTCATAGTTTTCTGCATTTTTTTTCTCCACAGTCCCTAGAAGCTAGGGTGATGGAGAGCAGCCTTTTTTGATGAAGAGGTGTGAGGCCATCTCTTATTTCCAGAAGCATAGCAGGTTGGAAGACCTGACTTGTCTTTGCTGCTGTTGTGGGAGAGTTTTTATTGAAAGCCTGAAAGAGAGGCTCCCTTTGATACCTGCACCTAGTCAGTCTGTTAGGCACTTACAGCAGGGTGGAGGGGCTTGTCCTCACCTCTGCGAAGCCCCATCCGTGGCAGGAGCTTAAGCTGCAGGTGGAATCACTGGTACTAACCTCCCGCTGCCACCCACAGCAGCAGAGCAGGGACAGCATAACTGTGCTCTCTTGTACTGGCGTTTGGAATAAACCCGTCCTGCAGCATCTACTATACAAATGAGTAAGGGAGGGTGTCAGGGCTCTTTCTCATGCTGGGGACTCAGGATGACTGTTACTTCTGACCCAAGGCAGTGATTTGTTCTGGGCCTTTCCCTCCCTCTCCGAGCCCTGCCGCGTTTAGCCCATGGAGTACGACAGGAACGATAAATACCGGCTGCTTGTGGAGGCTGCAGAAGATGAAGGAGCAATATAAAGCCATTGCTAGAGGCTGTACTTGAAGTTTATTTCATCTTAAAACCTAAACAGAAAAAAGCCCTTGGCCGTTAGTTTTAACTGTGCTGCTCATGTTTTGCTTCTCGTTGTAGTGCAGTAGGGTTGTGAAATCCTAGACCTGCCTCCAGGTGCTGAGCATCAGGCTCTTGGTTTGGGAGGAGAAGTGGGACATACCCTGAGTACACGTAATTACAGCAGGCTTGGGTGGTCCAGACAGTAAATAACACTCACTGCTTGAGAAAGGTAAGTAAGTGCAGCACACTCTGATTCACTCAAGCTCTGTTGTCACCCTTCCCCCAGGTCTCTGTCATTCCAGGTCTAATTTTAATTGGTATCTTCTGTCAGTTGGGAGTGTGACAGATGGCAGAGAGTCTGACGTTTCAGACACACAGTGGGATACGTGTGACCTGTGGCCATCTGCTGAGGCCAGTGTTTGTGGTCAGGCTTGGAGGTGCAGTGTTGTTCCTGCGTAAGTCTCCGAGTGGTAGCAGGTGACTTCCTTGAAGTTCATAGTCTCTGTTGCCAGTCCATTGGGATGTTAATAATCTCCACATTCCATTCTGCTGGGCAACAACAGCAGCACCAGTGCAGGGACAGCTTAATGTCACATCATCGCTCCTCTGCCGGTTTGTCAGTTAGGACTAAGACATGGGAGCAATGGGAGAGACTTTCCCACCACTTTGGCAAAGGACAGAAGATGAGGGGAGGGGGGGGAGGTCACCAACCCAACTGCATTGGTACAGCCAGGGAGGAGGGGAAATGCTGAAGGGCAGTGGGAACGGGGGAGGCTGCAGGGCAAGTGGCTGGGGTTAAGCAAATGAGCAGAAACATGAGGAACAGGCCGAGCTGATGGTGGGAGGCAATCAGTGCACATCTTCAGTGAGATGTTCCTGCGTGGCAAGCATGCTAAGGTCTAACGGAGATTCTTTCTTCAGCCTGTGAGTCACTGATCTTGCCCATAGATAAGGCAGGGAGGGAACTTGCCCAGGGTGAAGTGTCACAGAAATTCTAAGGAAGGCAGCTCTGATCCTGCTTCCCATCACCCTCACCCCCTTTTTCCTTCCCCTCCACTGTGACTGCAGAGCACGTGGGGTGGGTTAACAGGTAAGGGACTTGCCAGGTCTGCAGAACACAGCCTGCAAACACAGAGCAGAAGCCACCAGCCTTCCTGGCAAATCCCAAGTGCGTGTGCACCATTTAACTAGGGATTCAACAGGCAGGTTTTTTTTCCCCATCACTGAGTCTATACATACACCTTCTTGGCTGCTGAGCTTGGAATGGCAGCTGTGAGAGGTGGGTGTTGGCTGGCTGGAGCCCAAGAATTAAAACTGGTGGTTTAAAAAAAAAATCCATAGGTGTATACATGCTTACAACAGCTTAATACTGAGCAGCTCTCCAAGATGCTTGAGTGCACCCATATAATGAGCAAGTCAGCTCCCAGCAACTTCTGTACTGCTGCTGGCCTGCCCCTGCAGGGGGGGCTGGCACTCTCTTTCTCTGCAAAATCCTCTTGGAACTGAGCAAGACTGGAAATGTAATGCATCAACTTGAGAAGTGTCTGACAGCGTGTTTGCCTCATCTTCCTGACATGACTTTCCCCATGGCTCCTCCTCTCTATTCATCACAGGGTTGTGATATCCAAGTGGCCTGTTAAGAGACGATATTGTCTGAAGGTGAATAAAAAAATGCATTTCACCAAGGCACTGTTTTTGGAAATCACATCAAACTAAAAACTTGGAAAATGTCTTAATATTCCCTGGTTTGCTTTGTCCGTGTGTTTACTAGGCCATCTGTTGCAAAAAGCAGTAGTGTTAAAAATGGAGATGTTTTTTGGGCAGAAAAAGAGGAAAAAAATGCTGATGTTTTGTTCTTTGGCTTTATTAGTAAAGATCAAGCTATGTGGTGGTAATTTGTGTCATTTTTTTTTTTTCTTGCTGTACTCCTTCCTTCTCTCCAGCACTGAGGTGAGAGCTGTCCCACTGACCTGACTGCTGAACCGCCTCCTGATCTCATCTTCCTGCAGGATGAAACACATGCCAGACAATGGACCAATTGCCTTTTTTTTTTTTTTTTTTTAAACCTTTTGCTCCCACTGCAGGCGTCTTAAATGGTGCTACTCCCTGGTGATTTTTTTAGTATGCCCTGCTGAGGGCAAAGCTTGCTGTCCTCCTCTACTGATAGAGGTCCCATCGAGCAGTTTGCAGCTAAAGCCTGTGTCAGGACTGCTTGTTTTTTAAGAACACATGTATGAAATCTCTCTCTCCAGCTGACTAACATCTGCTCTCCAGCTCTGAGAAAGCTCGATGTTTTTCTCTAGTTAGGCCTTAGCAGAAGGAAAGGAGGTATGCTGCAAGCAAGGGGGTTAGTGTTGCTGTTTCACACAGCCCCCAGTGACACCCTGGCCCTCTTTGCCACTGAGAGCAACTATTTTTTTTGAATTAATAGCATTATTTCTGGTCTGTAGGTAGGGACCTGCGGATACTCTGCACAAATTCAGCTGTCGCTACAAAAATGCGCTGGGGCTTTTCTAGCACAATATTCTGTCATGTCAAAACAGAGTAGCATAGAGAGGTGGAAGGAAGTGTGTGTGGAGCCTGCTGCCTGAGCCCTCTGTCCCTTCAGAATGTTTTGAAGTAGAACTCTCTTTCTGGATGAAACCATTCACTTTACCCCCATTTGTTTTCACTGGTTTTCTGTCAACTCACAGGTGCAGGAACCCAGTCTCTGCCCAGCAGAGCAGCTGTGATTTGCACATAAGGAGCAGTAGGGACCTGTCTTCAGCCACCACCTCGCTTCAACAGTTCCACGTGAGCTGCTGTAAATCCAGGTGTAGCCATTGCACAAGCAAAGGGTTAGAGAGACAGAACATACACACAGACCCCTATCTTTGTGACTTCTCTCACTGCATCAAGCCAAACTACCATATGGGCAGCTAAAGAGTTATCTCTGTCTGTGGGCAGAGGGCTGCTTGTCACTGGTCCCTCTGTGTTTTCTGATGTCCCTTTTACCTTGAGCACCTGGCACCCTGGGACAGTGGCTGCCAGTTGCACCTCTCCTCTTTAATAGCATTATTATCTACCAGTTGCTTTGTAGAAACTGCCTTATAACAGATCTTCTCCTGCACTCTTTCTCTGCAGGCGTGTCCCTAGCGAAGAGTAGAAACAACTGTAAAATCCCATACAGCAGCGCAGACCCTCAGAGGGGAGGGATCCCACAGTCACACAGCCTGCAATGACATTCTGTCCCATTTCTCTCACTCACTGAATTAGTATTGATGCAGTAGATAGATCAGAAGAAAAAAGAACAAAACAAAACAAAACCCAAACACCTAAGTCTCTACTATCTGACAAGCTGTTTTCTTGGCTGACCTGCGTGCCAAAAAGTGGCTCTTTGGGTATATCCATATACAAATGACCCATCTGGGGTTTTGTGGTTTGGTTTGTTTTAAGTAGGGAAGAAAGCCCAATCCCTGCTTTGCTTCTCTGTACTGCACAGTCTGAAGAGCTTGTTGGAAAACTGTAGTTGTTTGTTTTCACAGCAGTGTAAGCTGTCACAGAGTTTGGAAAAAGAAAGAAACAAACAAAAAAAACAAATGAACCCACCTACAAAGCAAAAAAAATCTTGTCCCTGCATTATCTTTTCCCAAAGTGACACTGAACCCCAGGAGCAGCTGGGAGGTGGCCCCAACCAGACCTGACAGGGCTGGTACTCCCCTTGTCAAATTGGGCCCTATTTGCAGCAGAACCGATGAGTCAGCCTACTAATTACTGGGGAGCACTGAAGGCACTGCAGGATGCTGCAGATGATGTTTGCTCCTCTCCTCTGAGCCATGGGGCACCCAGTCACACCAGGGAGAAGGAGATGGAAGAAAGACACAAGAACAGACCTCCATGAATGTGACCATGCTACTTTAGTGGCTTCAGCTCAATAGTGCTGCCTTGCTGGGCTCCCTGGCCCACACCTTGGCAGAGGTGTCTCAGGTGCTCCGGGCCTGACAGCACGTGTCAGGGCTGCGTATTTGCTGGGAGGCAGAAGAAGTAGCAGCAAAACTTTATGATCCTTCAGCCTACGAGGTATTTAATTCACCCATTAATAAGGAGCCTTTCCCTCAATGGCATGTAAGGCAGCAAGCACCTTGGAAGGAAGGCACCTTCTGCCTTATAGTGACCAGCATATACCATCCACCCTGCCTCCTGATGAACCTCCATCTCATCAGCAATGTCTCCCAGGCCAGGGTGGTGCAGGATGTGCATGCTGATTTCCAGGTGGAGGGAATAGTTTATTCTCAAATGAGGCAGGGACTCAGCCCCATACCTTGGTCTGGTGCTCCCAGGAAGGGGCAGGAGAGTGTCCCACACAGCCCCAAGGCTCCCAGTCACCAGCACCAACCTTACTTTTCAATCAAACCATCACCCTGCTTCATTAGTGAGGCACCAAAAATCTGTTGTTAGAGAGGGGGCACAGTAATGGGACCCGGAGAATCTGACACAGGAATCCCAAAGGCTAAAGCAGCAACAAACCACAGGGACCTTCACATCATCAAAGCTCCAGCAGCTGGCAGCTCCTAGGGCATCGCTACTGCCAAGTAAAATCCTGCTGGAAGATGATTTCCCCAACCTGTGGGGCTGCACACCCAGCCTGTCATCACTGCCTGCTGCTGTCCCTCCCAGTGGAGTGGCTGCAGCCACTGTTTCACACCCTGCTTGCTAAAGAGCTGCTGAGTACAAAGCAGTGGGTGGCAGCAGCCCTGCCAGCTCTCCTCCTCCGCACACAAGAGGTCACGCTCTTAATTCTAATCGGTAATATAAAGAACTTTAAACATACAGCTCAGGAAAGAGCAGTGAAGAGGACCAGAGGTACAGCAACATCCAATCGTACTGTAATAAAAATGCATTTCAGAAGAAAACCTGCACAAGTTTTACGAGCAATTAGAATCCCCCAGGACTGTAGAAAGACCTACTTCTGCTCCACTCATCCTCCAACCCAACCTTGCAAAATGTGCAGTGTACACTCCTGATCAACTTCATAGTAGTGATAGCAACATATCCAAAGTTACAGGGCTTCTCCCTTCTTTCTGCTCACTTCTGGTTTTTTTAAACAAAGCAGGGAAAAAAAAGAAAAAAAAAAAACCTAAAAGTTTTCAAAGTGAGGCAACGCGAGGAAAGGCATGTAAACAGTTCACAAGCAATTCATACGGATGGCCACACAGGTGCTGCATTTTCAAGACACGATCAAGCAAGTTTGCTAGCAGAGGAGTGCAGGTGTTGTATGAGGTCATCTCATGCATCAACACCAGCAAATAAACCAGCCAGATCTCAGGACAACTTCACCAGAAGTTGCATTTCCATGCGCAGCATACAAATTCACTATAAAAGGCTTCTACTCAAGGAAAATGTCAGCTGTCACGGCTACAGCGTGTAATATAAAAGGACTTAACAACATCTAGCTACTAACAGGAGGGCTGATGTCTTTTCTATTGACAGTCAAAGAAAGGTTGGATTTGCTTTTAAAAAATTATGTTGTGTATACACAACCATAGTCAGTGACATTTGCAGCTTCACGTGCACACCGATTTAGAATATATTTACAGTTGTGGTGTGCAGATGGACCGAGTAATCATGTATACAACGTATTGTTTTGTTATCTCAAGTATCTGCTGAGCCGACACTGCACCGACAGACACACTTTGCTTTGTTATGATGCACAGTAAGGAAAAGCCTTTGTTAGAATTTCACCCAAGTCAAGTCTGAGGGAATGAGCTCCTCAAAAGCTGGCTCTGCTGCAGATGACTGCTAATGCCACCAGCAGCTTTTAAAGACAGAGACCCCTACTGGTCGTTGTGCTAGAGACTCCTGTTCATCAGAAGAGGGATGCTCTTTCCTGCCAGTTCCACAAAGCCAGCTTGCTGCCTGGGAACAAGTTCCCTGACGTGCATTAACAGCGCAATGAAGCGTTGGCTCCCTGTGCATCACAGGTCTTCAGGTTACTCCAAATCACCTCGATGACGTCTCTGCCCTGGCTGGAGCAACCCAGGAGCATGGAAGTGTGCAATTATTTTCCAGTTTAGGGAAGAAAACTTACCTCTGTATTTCAGTGTTTCAAACCGGTCTGCCGAGAGGCACAAGCACGAGCAGCTCTGAGGTTTTTACCATCTCCCTCCCAACATTTAGGTCACTGGCTGTTCCATGCAACCTCACTGCTGGCAAAACAAGGGGAGCCAGGATGCCGATCACACAGGCAGAGTCCTGGTGCTGGCCAAGAAATGCTCGAGTCCCAGTCCTTTACTTTTTAGATTTTTAAAGTAATGACTCTCTTTTCTAGGGCAAATGGCAAAGCCCCTGCTGTGACTCGACCAATGCTGGTGCTCCAGCACATCCATCATAGCATCTTTCTGTTGTGTATCAGAATCAACTTGTACAAGAAAATCATAAAAGAAAACCATGGTGGTCATCATTTCTGGTAAAAGCACGGCCCTGCCTCTCCTACCTTCTTTACCATTTCCCTTTGATGAGGGCATTTCTGCTCCGGGGGTCTTAGGAGAGTGCACATCACTCTGGGGTTGCATAAAGAACTGCTCTCAGTAGCCTGCCACAAAGCAATTAAACCCATGATTGAAACGAACAATAAATAAAGAGAAAGACATACAAGTTTTAAATATAGGTTTCCATTAAAAGCATTACAAAGACGACTTCTCATTTTAAAGACAAAGAAAATACCCACTTCTACTAAAAAAAAAGAAAAAGAAAATAAATTTTAAAATTACCCCTTTGCAAGTAACTTTAATGAGGAAAGGTGCAGGGAGGGGAGGGAGAGAGGACATGGAGAACCAGCAAGTGTTCAAAAGGGCAGATGTCCTCCATCTCGGTCGGTTTGCAATGGCACCTTCTTCTCACACAGTCAGGTCAGAGCCAGAGTCCTCACGTAGAGGATTTCACCACCTGCTCGTAAGGGGGAGGTGGTGTGTTGCAATAGGAAGGTGGGGGTGGGTAAACCGGGTTTCCTTGTGGGGAATTGGGCTGGACGTGGAAAGCCATAGACATGGGATTCACCACAGGTCCACCTGGATCTGTGTAATACGGCACTCCAGGTTGTTGTGATCCTGAAAGAAAGAAAAGGAGAGGAAAGGTATGAAGAGCGGCGTCAGGTCGTGCTCTTCCAGGGCCTGTGCTCTGCACACTTGAACAAGATTTCTCAAAGTGTTCATCTGAGCAAAGACAACGAGGCACCTTTCTCCCATTTGAGAGAAAACCCAGGCTTGCAGGACTACATTCACTCCTCGAGACTTCTCCAAAAAGTGTCAATTCTGCATGCATTGGAAATCATTTAGTAAAACAAAGGGCACTACTGTCCCAAGCAACTATCACTTGAAAGGGAAAAGAAGTGAGTCTAGCTCAGTTGCCTGGACAGAAAAGCTGCTGTGCCTGCAGAGGGAAGAGGCGTGGGATCCCACTTGGACAAGGGGTGTCATGTTTTACAAAGGGACTTCACAGATGATTATTTTGTGGTGTACTGGATCTGCCCGTAAACCAAAGCGCATCTCAGATGATGACCTCCCCTCCAGATACGCTACAGCTAAGGAGTAAACAGGGACAAAGCAAAAACCCAAGTTGCAGTCAATCAGGGCTGACTAACACAACGGGACAAGATTACCTCGCGCAGATTAAGTTTAGGAAATGATGTTGGCGCCTGAAGGGACAAGGAAAGGAAATGTACGATCAAACACAAAATTCCTTAGCCATGACACATGAGGAGTAACAGAGACTGCTGCCATGAGGAGTAACAAAGGTGACACGTAACCCTCCTCTGACACAGCCGGTGGTGGAAGGCGACTTAATGCCAGGCCAGCAACTACAGTCACAGACTGTCTCTATCTTAAGATGTAAACGCGTTTTCTCTATTTAAAGAAAGCTGGACCCAAAAAAAGCCAAAACCAACTTGGCTGAGCAACAGGTTTTCTTCTTTTGGAGCTAGTCTGCTTTTCCTATAATGACAGAGTCCCTAAGGGATTTTCTCAATCATTCCTTTCCATGACCTAGTGACACTAGGACTCGTTGCCACAGAAGGAATACAGGCTTCTTGAGGCTTTAAGCATCCCTTAGTACTTCAGGCACTGACGAAGGAGCTACATACCTGACCCAAATACGTGTCGTTACAATATTAAGTCAGATGAGTCCAGTCATAAGGCACAGGAATGCAAACTGTCCCAGAGCCTGGGATGTCAGCCTAGGGAGCTTTATTTGGACACTCAGAAACAATGAGGACGGAAAGCATATCAGGAACACAGTTATTTCCTTCTTAACACAGGAATTTTTAGCATACCACCATAATAATTTTTTCTTTGGCCAGTTTGAGCAAAGAGGGCTGCTCCACAGCCTCTCTTCCTTTGCCACAGTGACAAGAAGTCCCTTCTGCTTCCATGTATAGCATCAGCACATGGCTGTGGGAGAGCCAGGCTGGGAATAGGAGGTGAGTCCTACCTCTCTAAAGGCTGGGCTAATACAGGCTTCTGTAGCCTTTTTCTTCAGCACTTTTTTTTTGAAGTTAAATTCGGCCCAGCTTTGCATTTCTGCAGTTTCCATCTGCACAGGAAAATGGGAGAAATAGAGGTAGCTCACTGCAGCTTGCTCTTTAGGAAAGTGACTGTTTCTATTAAAACTCCTCTGTATTATTACTGAATTTAGGGGGGCACAAGTGTGGACACCAATCTTCTGAGGTATTTTTTTAGTTCATTAAACCCAGCAGAAAACAATCAACTTCCTCGTGGGATCTGCTCAGTAAGTATGAGTTAAGTATCTACACAGGCACCCAGCCTTTTCTAGCAGCTGAGCTGCCAGTCTGGGGCTATGTAGGCCAGGGCTGAAGTGAAAGGTATCACCAGGTCTGCAAACTGCTGCTTGTAGGTGTGTTCGATCCATTTTCCCAGTCAGGCTCACAGAAAAAGCACTCCCACTTCCGTGCTGCTGTTGGGATGGCAGAAGGTGCTGCCGTTAACTCTACAGGGAAGGCGGGAGATGGGCAAGGAGACACGTTTCAAGGGCTCCACCTCAACAGTGAACTGGCTACTGCTACCAAATCTGGAAGAGAAGCCAGCAGAAAATGAGAACTTGGTTGACTACTAATTCTCATTGGTTTTGCTCTTGAATATTCCTACAATAGTAGAAAAACTACAAAAATAAACCCACGCTATTGTGGGGTTAGCTCAGAGCCCAAAGCTGTTAAGTAACTAATAACAGTCTGGAAGCAGGTGGTATAAGAAGGTCATCAAAGGGCTTGTCTTATTTTATATTTACCCACAACTTTTTTTCCATGAAGCATCATGAAAAACTAAAACCGTGCTCTAAAATTAAATCTGGTATTTGCCAATCCAGCCAAAGAGGTTACCTGTTCACATAATCTTGAGGTTATTTTTCAGGCTTAAAAATACTATTTTGCTCCCCCTCAACCCTCAGATGTTGAAAAATAGATGCTCTCTGTGGAAATGCTTCTTCAGTCAAGTAGAAAAACAGATGCAGAATGGAAGCCCTAAAATAAAAACCTCTTAGGATTTAAACACAAAGAGGGTGGACAAAGTGTCAGTGTCTCTAACATCGTTTTATCCATTTAGATCTGTGAGGGGGGTCTATGACTACACACTTAAAGATGCAAGAAAGAACATTTCCCAAGTCTGTACAAGGCACATGGGTGTGCAATAGCCAGCCCGAGAGCAGGCAGAGCCCAAATCGTACATCCCTGCACTATGCCTACAGTCACAGCTCACTAGAAGGAGTGTAGGACACTTTTCTAAGGAGGCTGTCTTCATGCAGCTGCAGTACTGCACAGAGATGATTTTTGATAGGTTTCATGTACCAGATTTTCAGAGAGATCCTCCTGCTCATTACAAAATAATTAGTTGTATTTCCATTTCCAAGCCAGCATGAAACAAAACCAAAATGCCGAGTCTGAAAAAAAGTTGTCAGAAAAGATAACTATCCTCTGGCTTCAGCTCTCTCTAGTACAACACGCAATAAAATTACAGTCCAGGAGGAAAAGTGTCAGCACACCAAGCATGCCCCCATATGTGTGCGTGTACTTTTGCTGGCGCAAATTACCACCACCTTATGCAATTAGGACAGTGGTTAAAAATGTCTCAGTTTGGCCTTGCTGAGGCAGGGAAAAAGCAAGCACAGAGTGTGCACTCAGACAAAATCTCAGTCTCGCAGAAGGTCTTCCAACTAGAGACAGCTGGATTCAAAAAGCTCCTATAAGGTCCAAGTATCTTCTGCTTTCAGATGAGTTTTATTGTTCAGGATTCTCCCAGCTGGGACTATCAAACAGCCAGAAGGAAATAAATACCAAACCTAAAAACAGTACTGCCAGAGGAGCCATCACGAGGTAGATCCTCCTGATGCTCACAGCCTTTAGTGACCAGAGAGACAGCAGTCAGACTAGCAAGGGCAGAACCACCACTGTGTTGTAGAAAAACTGTAGCACAGAGCAGGGAAGGCAAATAGAAAAGACCTGCAAGGTAACCAGATTGTAGAAGAAAAATGTTAGGCTTTCCTTCACCTCTATTTAAAACTCTTTCTTCATGTCGCTGTGCGTTTTGGATACCTGTCATTTTGTCTACGCTGCAAAGCGTGAACTTGTTGGCCTCCCTCTATGTGTGGACACACAGCTGTGAAGATATTAGGGAATCAGAACAGATGGGAACTGAAAGGCCTGTCATCCTGGGGTTCAAACCCACTCCTGTACACTGCAGCTGAATTATGCCCTTTGAAAGGCAGAAGACTTCACCCATCACAGGAGGTGGCCACATAGTTCAGTGAAGTGCAATCCTTTGTCCAAATCCCATGTTTTCCGAAAACCAACCAACCAAAAACCCCTAACTCACCCCTTTTAAATGTAAGCAATGGATGAAACTTTTTTTAATGAGCAGTCTCTGACCTGATGCAGTGTTGACTGGTTGTCTGGTGTAAGACACGTTAAAAGTAGGTTCTTCTACTAGTGGAGGAGGGTACATCCGCCTTCGGATAAAGAAACCAGCTCCGCAACAGAACAAAACTCCCATCATCAAAAGGAACCTAGGCAAAGAGAAGAGAGAAGTCAAACCCCACTCACATTCAGGCAGCTCTCAAACCCAGGCTGCTCGCTGAGAGGAACAAGAATATCATCCAGCAATCATCAGCCTATAACTTTTTTCAGGGTTTCTTAATTAGATCGTCTCGTGACAGCAGGTCTAGGCCATTTGAGACAGCACTCGGGGCATTTAGGGATATATTACAGACATCTTGAGCAATTAGTACTACTGTCCAACGTTTTCTGGTATCTAAAATACAAATGTGAAACTAAAATACCCTTGAACTTTTGGAAAGTTCAGGTTCATACCTGACCTTTGTCACCAGGATGCTGAATTGAAACTCCAGGTCAGTACACTTTCAAACTGTGTGTTTTAGATACAAGTCTCACACTTGCAGCATTGAAGCTGACCATGAGGCCTGTAGGGGCGCAAAGAGACGTACTACTCCGCAGCTGCCCTTAAAAGAAGGCTTTTAAATGTTCTTAAATGACTCAACACTGTAATTTTGTTTCCCATGGGAAATATGGTAGCTGGTGTTTTAACTCAAGCCAGAAGACTGAAGCATTCAACACTGAAGGTGACAAGCTTTGCTTTGTGCTTCCTAGATGGGATATACGTTCTCAAGGAAAAGGACATCAGTTTGCTTCAGTTTTTCTGCTCCCGGCTCCTTTTCCAGCCTGACTAAACTGGCCTCATCATTCCCTTGCCCTGGTGCTGTGAAAATAGGTACATGCAGCAAGGGCATGTCAGAAGACTTTGTTCCTCAGAGAGGCTTTCACTGTGTCTCCTTGATTAGTTATGAGACACACTAGTGACTGATGCAAGCTCCCATAAACCCAAATGGCTCTTCTGCTTGTAATTGCCACCTCATTTCAGGGCCCTTTACTGGAAGACAATGACAGCTGTGCTTTTTCATAAGAGGTGGAAGCTGGCCAGAGGCCACCAAAGTTGGCCAGAGGCAAACCTTCACATCTTGCTTATCTCCTCTGGAGCATTCCAGGTGAACCTGCCTTGGCAGGGGGCGCATTGGACTAGATGATCTCCAGAGGCCACTTCCAACCTTTACCATTCTGTGATTCTGTGACTCCCAGGTGCCCAAGAGGAAGAGTGTGACACTGCAAGGCAGCGAGAGGTATTTCATGCAAAGAGTCGAATTCTGTTCTTGTTCCTATGGTGGAAACGAGAGCAGAAGGAGGTCCTGTTTCCCTGAGCCAATATTAATATATCCCCTTTTGGCAGCGTTCCTGCAAAGGATTTGTTCTGACCAGAAAAACAGAGATTTACAACGTCACCCCAGGGATTGAGATGCGGAGCTCTTCAGTTATATCAGTAAGGATTGTACACTGAAATCCCACAGTCAGCTTTGGGAAATCTCTGTATTATAGTATATATCAGGCTTCTGGTTTTCATTGGGCTTTTTTGTTTCAATTTTGAAGGCTTTTAAAAAATTTTTTACGCAGTCTTCAAATACTACATAAAATTGCCTGAAATTGGGTTTTCTAGGAGAGCTTTTGCTTCCTCTCTACTATAATGCAAAGGTTTTAGTCAGGTGCTTTCTTAAATTCCTCTCCAAAATGAATTTACCTTATTTTTTCATTACGCATATAACAGCGATTAGTCTAAGCTTTATCCAGATTACCAAGCTGCTGGCTTCACAAGCTCAAGTCTTTCTGCCTTCTTTTCCCTTGCTGTCATCTCCAGTGAAATCCTCATAGTCATAAATGCACTTCTTTTTTAATCGAAGCCTCAATTCAGCAGGCAAGAATATCTTACACTCTGCCTAAATGCACAATCCTCCTTATACAATCCTCTTTTAAAACTGAGGGTCCAACAAAAAGGGACAAATGCCAATTGGTAGTGGCTGGGACAGGCATAAGGAATTGAACAGTTCTGAATAAAAGTGGGATGGCAGCCTGTACAGACCAGCAGGATGCAGAAGCAGGAAAAGTCAACACAACACATGTAACCTCCTTTTTCAGTGTTTTCTCACTACATCGGGAGAATTTTATAAGCAAAAAAAATCCTTGCATTTATATGTGCACATGTATGTTACTGTATCCTTGTACCTACATTACTTTAAAATACTGGGTCTGGCATTACCCTGATTCAAGTCCTACAAACAAGACAAGAACAGGACAAACATCAAATTTCCCAATGCCCTGACCTACCAAAAATACCATAGTCGCTGGATCGAAAGAGCTCTCACACAGCATCTTGACCCACAGCAATCCTCATAGGAGCGACATCTGCAGAGAAATAAAGAGAAAAGGGCATTAGGGGAGTGGTTGTCGCTGGGATTAAAATGGCATCGCCAATTCTGATGCCGTTTGCACCCCTGCCTGAGGCGTTATTGACGACATCACCATGAGCATGGGAGGCAAAGCCTGTGGGAAGCGTTCAGGGTCAGGTTGGACAGAGAGCTTGATCTAGTGAAAGATGTCCCTGCTCACGGCTCTATTACTATTCAGGAAGTTTTTGCATGTTATTGAAACTACTTTCCCACATATTTCTTTTATAGGCACCTCAAAAAGACAAAATGCAGTGTTTAATTCTATATAATAAATATATAATAAATATATAATTCTATATAATAAAATATATAATTCTATATATTTTATAAAGCAAAGCAATATCACTGTGTTTTCTTTCACAGCAAATGAACACTGCAGACCTCAAACATGAGCCATTTGGGGATTTATTCACTGCAACAGACAAGAATGGCAAGGTCAAAGCTGTCAGACCACTCATTCTTTGCATATTAGCAGCTTCCAAACAGAAACCACGAAGTGCAGAGAAGACTTCAAGTTTACCGTCACTTGCAAACATAATGGCATTTTTTGCTTCTCGGAAGTTGCACTGGACGGCAATGGCCAATAGCTGCCATTATTTAAGTAGGTTTTCCTCTAAAAAACCCTCCCACATTTCAAATTAATATTTCATATGGAATAGAACTGTTTTAAAGGTATTATAGCACCAACCCACGGTAAGCACAAGGTACCACTTCACTGAAAGTCAGTGTATATATTAACAGCAACCTCTGAACAATTCCTATGGTAACTGCCATTTCCCACACCAAAGAAACACACTTAGTAGGAAAAGGGCCAGAGGTACCACAGAAACTGTGTATGCAACAGACTCAGATGAAAACGTTCAGATTAGCACAGCCACACGCCAAAAGAAAAGAGGAGGTTACCGCAACTGGCTCGATCTTTTTAAGGGTGTTCACATCTGTGTATGCTCAATGCATGTATTTAATCATCTAGTTTTGGAAAACTTGCCCAGTTGCATGATTGTGCTCTCATGTTTGTATGCAAAGCTAAAAATTCTTAATTGGATAATTGTACAGACAATTACACATTTACACGCTCAATTAACAGGCCTTCACTCACAAAATACATCAAGCCACAGAGGCTTCAGCCTCTAATTGGGGCCAGAGGAGGATGCTCTATGGATATATAATAAGTTGTTTTGCAAGTGAAAACAGTTACACGCTCTTCCAAGGACAAGCAGGCAGGATTTATTTAAGCAGGCAGAGGATCTGATGTGGTCAGCACGGCAAGGCCCATTAATACACTCAGGCACCCAGTTTGAGAGTAAGTTGCTCATGCCAAAAGAGTAAACACCCAATTTTACCATCCCTGAACCCGAAAGCAACCTATTTCCAACCCTTTTTTAAAGCTTGCCAGGACCCTAACCACTGCTGACACTCAAAGCTACCAGCCCTCACAAAACTACTAACAAGACTTAGCAATTAGCACTAACTTCAGTTCCATTGGGACCAAGAAATTAAGAATACTACCGTGCTCCAAGTGGATCAACCCAACAGGAGCTTTCAAGACATACATTAAATGCATGGACAGAATCAGGCTCCTTATGAAATGGGGTGGAAGCTGCTGCCTTCTGTTAAACCAGTGGTCATGGTACCCCTTTTGCTCTTTAACAGGCTTTTGGTTGGAGCACCTCATCCTTATTGATGAGCGCTTGCCTCTTTTGCTGATGCTACACAGCAAGGACTTTGTTGGGTCAGAATAGCAGAAGGAAAACAGAGCCCATAAAACTAGAAGCTCTTCTTGAGCTAATTAAGGCCAAAAAAAGAGGATTTTAGGAATGTGAGCAGTCTATCTCTGCCTCCACACACTGGCTCTGTCAGCCTAGGCACCTACACCTGACCACAAGCAGGACGGGGAGCAGATGCACCAGGCTGGCCTCTGGCCCCAAAGCCATCTCCCAGATTGAGCCCCAAGAGCTTAACTTGTATTAAAAACTAAACTAAACCAGAGAGCCCAGGGAGGCTGCATGTACGCCTCCTCTGTGCCCACCCTTGCCTTGCTTATTTTGTATCTGTTATCTCCAGAGCAAGAAAAGATGGGAAAAAGCTATTTTAAAATATATCATTATGGTTGTTCAAACCATCAAAATTAAAACAGCATCGGTACAAGGAGTATAGTACCTGAATTTACTTTTTATTTTTAATCTGTAAAGTGTCTAGGCTACATGTCAGCATCATTTTTAACGTCTCAGTGGCTCAGCTTTTCTTCCTGCAAAGGAGAGCTAAAGTACGAGCTGGAAGACAGAAAGGCTCAACTGCTGAATGTTTATGAAGCTCTTAAGACCACTGAATGGCAAACAAACAGGCCATCAAAGAGAAGTTGTCTCCTACACAGACGACTGCATTTCCAAATGGCTGAAAACAATAATGCAAAGGATGGAGGAGTCTCTCATTACGGCTGTGTTTAGAGAAGCTCTATTCTTCTATAGCCAGAGAGCTTTCTGAGGCAACTCATCCAAGGCTAAGCTCTGCATTAGGTGGGTGCATCTGTGAAGTTAAACCAGTATCACGACCTGAAGGGTGATCCCTTAGAGATCTGATACCAGTGACTCATTCATTTTTTACCCATAAAACAAAACGGGCACTTTATTTTGCATGCCTACAAATATGGACACACATACCCACACACATAGGAGCCCAGAATCAAGGATGATGCCATGATAACAACCTGCTCTTTGTATTCCCCTCCACTTGATAGCAGTGCCAAAAAAAACCTGGAAGAACAAACGGTTTATTTGCTGATGCTGCTGTCAGGGTACTGCAGAAGCTCTGCTGATCTCCTGATCTTGATTCAATGTGCTGTGAAAAACCAACACAACTTCTGACATCATCGATCCCAATTACCAGAAAATTAACTTACTTACAAAAGCCCTATTTATTAGCAGGCGAACGACAACAATAAAATCAGCTTATTAATGGAGTAACACACAAGCTTAAGTATAATCAGTCTTTGATGTACTATCTCTTACTGCCTGACAGCAAATCCCAGCAGAATTAAGACCCTGGTTCATTAAAAGAAAGCCAATTAAGCAGCCATACATACATTTCTTGAATTGGTATGCCTATTCATTAAATTACACTTGGGCTTGGGCTCTGCTTTATGGAGACGGACTGGTTGTGCCCAATGCCAGTTGAAGAAGAATGAGCCTTACTATAGGTCTGAACTGAACCGAGCCCATCACCTACAGAAAACCTTCCTAAACCAAATTTCCCTCTTTCACACATCAACTGTGATCCTGAAAATTGTATTTTCCCTGGACCACGCTTGTTTCATTGACCAAAATTTAACCCATTATGTAGGCTAAGACATGATCCATTAGTTGCTTTGCTAATCTGTGACTTCACCAAGCACACAGTCTCTCTTTTGAAAACTGTCTGCAATGTGATTTATGATTTAGAAGGTATGTCTTTTCATTCATAATTCAGCAGAGTGAAATGACTGCATCTGCATATCCAACAACTTGTACTGCCAGCACACCAAGGAACTGCTGTGTCAGAGATCAAGGTTACGCTGTGTGTCAGATCACAGCAACAAGCTTTTTGCAGGGGTTTGCACTTAAATCATGGCACTGAACTTCCTTTCTTAAAGAACAAGCAAAGTACAAAGTTTCCCATCAGGGTACACTGTATGACCCAAACCCCACAAACCAACCCCCATCCTTGCATATGTTCTGTAGATAATAACTGCTCAACGAAATGGTCTTTTATATCTGCATCTACGCAGCTGAATAATTCCCTTCTCAGCGCAGCTGCTGCAGTAAAGAATCACATTTAAATAGAACTCCCTGATGGGCATTGGCTGAAAAGTGAAGAAGTTAAAGAGGTAAAGTAAGGATCACAGTCCAGTAGACTGTGTGGCCACAGTGGTCTGACAACACCCCCTGTCCTTGCTCAACATTGGTATTCCCCATCAACACCAACCCTTTGAAATACAGGCTGTTGCATTCTTAGGTTTCTTCTCTATGTTGTTTGCATCATATGTGCTTAATGCTGGCATGGACAGAAAACCAGAAGGAGAAGCACAAGTGCTCACAAGAACTGGAAGAGATGGACTGCTGAGACTGGGCTACCTTCAGGCAGACTCAGCGCTGACCCCTCAAAGCCAGAAAGGCGGCTCAGGTCTGCTGTCATTGATGAAGGCAGACAGATATGAAATGGGCACATGTATTTACTTCCAGGACAAAAAAAGTTAAAAAAAAAATACATCCAAATAACCCAAAAGATTTCACCCGCTTGAAATTCAGCTGCCAGAAAACAGTGATGCTGAACAGAGGAAAACGAAATGAGCCATGAAACAAAAACAAAGGAGGCAACTACCACAAAATGACTAGCAGAGGCAATTCCAATGAAGCTCAGAGTCTTGGCGGTGCTGTCGATGAGGAGTAGTGACACTGAGCTCCACAGGGCTACACTGCCACAAGACTCAGAATTGGACCTGAAGGACGAAGAATGCAAAGAGGATCGACAGAAGGTGTATCATGTAAATGACAGAGAGGGAGTTATTTTTCTACCAAGTTTATTTCACCATTGATTAATTAATTTCAGACTGTTCTCTATGCGCATTTCCATCTTGCAATAAAAAGCAGTGTACAAAGCGAAGCCATTGCCTGTACTGCTATGTAAGGAAAGATTCAGGTTATTGGCTGCATACATGGGGAAGACCACTAGACATGAGGAGGAGCTTAATGCTACAAGCACAACGGAGAGATTATCCCAGCAAATCCATTTTGCGACAGCAGCCCACTGAACGTGGTAAAAGAGTCCAACTCTGCACTCAGGAGTCCCACCTAAATAACTATTTCTGAGTCCCAAAGTGTTTTAATCTCTCCAGGAAGATGCTGCAACACAAAGGCCACACCCCTCCAGTGACATTCATTTAAATGCTTGGGAAGCAGTAACACAGGCAAGGTCTCTGTTGGCGAAGCAGAGTGATAGGCAACATCTCCTTCCTAGTCTTGGTCTTAGAGCTGGTCGTATCTCCTTTGTACGTCTGTGTAAGAGGCCTAACTTTCAGCAGGGACATAAAGCTCACCAGTTAACCTGCAGTCATAGGTGCTCAGCACCCAGAAGTATTTCTCTTCTTTTCTTATACCTAGCAAAGGTGATCTCTCAGTGCACACAACAACAGTACCTTGTAAAATGTAGGTCTGATTTTGGCAAATATATAACTGTATATAACAAATAGAACTGTTTCACAGATGAATGCAGCTGTGACCTCAGTGGAACATCTGTACTTGAGAGTAAAACACTGCTGCTGGTACTCAGGAGAGCACTAGAGATACAGCTACCCAGGTACTTGATAAATCACCCAGCCCTTAACTACATAAGAAAAGGAAAGGCAAAAGGGAGGAAAGGGGCTCTCAGGTCTTTTTTTTCTACAGAGTAGAAACAACAGAGACAGACACAATATTTGCTCAGATTAGATCCCTGCCTGATCTGACACAACTAAAATCTCCTACAACAAGACAAAATAGTTGGCTCCTGTCCCTCACACAGACGTGAAAAAAAAGAGCAGACAACAGCTGAGAAAGGGATTATTCTCAATTATTCTTTAGGTGAAGAGCCTATAAACATTTTCTCTGTGTAAGATCTCAACAGAATATGATAAATCCTCCCCCACTTCTAATAGGATGAAAAGTATTTCCTCAGCTGCTCCTATCAAACCAACCCTTCGAGAGGCCTTATGCTACTCAAGAGCTTGCCATAACCTCTCTTCTCAGACCGCAGGAGGAAAGCTACCCCACAGAGGGACTCTCCTTGTTGTCTGTAAAGGCAGAAAGTCTCACCACACGGCATTCTGGCCAGCACACATCCACCTAGACATTTTCACTGCTCCTCCTGTGGCAGAACCCAGTAAGAATTGCTGTGGTTTGGGGTTTGTCCAGCGGCCGTACACGACACCTTCAGCAGCCGTTTTGCAGCATAGGCTCCAGCCATTCGCCCACAGAACAAAGGGGAGAAACAGCGCAAGGCCTGGGCAAAAGTAAGCCACGTGTAACCTGTATGACAAGTTTTAATTCTCTGGAGGTGGAATCGTAAATTTCTCATACCAAGAGGAATGAGGACTTTCAGTTAATCATCAGACGCTTTATAAAACAGACAAATAGTTCTTCCCATCCGAAGCTGCTCCCAGTGGGCGAGCAATCCTACTGCATCTAATCGCTGCTCTGGGAGATAAGAAGTCTGCTGGCAGGGGGCGATGGGCGTCCGTGAATTTTCTATCTGCCTGAATGGAACACACAAATGCACACTAAATCTTTTTTTTCCTTCACCAAGCCACCGCATGATCAAATACAGAGAGGGACATGGGGACGAATGGCCAACAGTTAGGTGCCACCAAGTCTTTCAAAATTTTAATTCAGGGCCTCCCTATCCAGAAAGGGTTAGAAGCTTCAAGATGACTCTGGGGTCAAGTGCTCCTCAAGGTGCTGTCCACTGGAACACAATTCGCAAGTCAGCCTTCCTATCCTGCTGACAGGAAGCCAGAAGAAATTAATTCTCAGCCTCACATTAGGGTTCTTGTCTGAGACATGGAAGAGTTAATGTTCTAATGAGTACTTAGAATTATAGAACAGTTTGAATTATAGAACAGTTTGGGTTGAAAGAGATCACAACAGGTCATCTAGTCCAACCCCTCCTGCAGTAAGCAGGGACATCTTTAACTAGATCAGGTTGCTCAGAGCCCCATCAACTCAAACAGCCTCAACAAGAAAAACAGAGGTTCATTCATGATAAGCCACAACTGTGGTTATTGCATCCTCTGGAAATGAGAGGGGGGTAGGATTGGGTTCCCTGCTTCACCTCAGCCAGAGGAGAGTCTGCTTTCAGAGGAGTAGTCCAATGGAAGACAGAGACTGCCCTCTTTTCATCTTCCCTCATCTTTCTCAGAATAAGCTGCCTATGCCTGGCCTGGCCAGTCTCCAACTCTGAAATCGTTCAGAGCTTCTAATCTCAAATTAGGTCAGTCACCTGCTTGATTGCCCATGAAGGCTGAAATATTAAATCCTTCTAGTCCCCTCCTTAGGACTCACTCCCAGCAAGTTGAGCCACTGTTAATTTGGTAGCCTAATTCTCCCTGGGCTGTGCATCAGACAACTGATCCATCAAAGCAAATTCAAGCGTGTAGCAAGGCATCTAGGTGCAGCAGTCAAATCCAATCAACCAATCTCAGATCCATACACATCAGAGAAATCTAGTCCCTTATTTGTAGCAGGGGATATACCACCTTAAGGATACAGAATAGTGAACTCAGTTATGATGCTTTGTACCCTTACTGTTTAAGGCCACACAGGACTGAGCAATAGTGGTGGGTCCTTGTTGCCGTTACATACAGATGGTCTGGTAATTACTGTTCTCTTCCTTCACAATACAGACTGTGTAGTTACGTTTTTGTGTTGAACTACATATGCAAACCGTCCCTTCCTGGGGCTGCTCACTGTTAAACTGGTGGCCCTGGCCTGAATCCAGGTCTCTGTTTCTGCACGGTGCCAGCCATTCAGCGCACCTGGAAGTGTGCAAAGCTCTTACTCTGCCGTCCCTCTCCTTCCTCCATGCTACCTTCAAATCAAAGGGAAGAATAAATCAGCAGGTAGATTACTGCCCTGAGCACACACCTGCTGACGCTTCATGCAGCTGTAATTGCAAGGGGAAAGCAAAGTATATCATCAGGCAAGTCAACTTAATTAAAAGCAGTAAACACAACAGGATGTGGAGCACAGAAAGCAGCCCACATCATGCAACATATGCTCTGTGTTCAGACTGTTTTTTTTTTTCCAGCCTCTTCTACACAGGTTGATGCAAGGAGTGCTTTCTATGATACCTGAATACTAGCGAGAGAAAATAGCTTTTTTATTGTTTTCATCTGGAACGTTTTGCAGTTTCTTGATAATGCACAGAATTATTATTACAGACGGACTACCAAGCACATAAGGGCTTACATTCAAAACCCAGACAAATACAACTGTGTGATAAGTACAAAATTCAATCTGCAAAGGGAGAGAAGTGTGTGGAAATGCACAAGAAAATTATTTCAAAAACCATGAAAAACCACAAACAGAATACAATCAGCATTCTTCTCCACAGCAAGAAAAAGAATTGACTGTTCCCATGTAGGGCAGGAACATGTTTTAAACACAAAGAATATTAGCAAACATTCCTTTTTTAGGTTTACATTAATGTTCTTACACTAATTCAAAATGAAAAATTAAACAGATTTAATCAACATAACTGTGAACACGTGCAGCTGCCTGCTGTCTGCAGTAAACTACTTTCTATGACTGAAACATATTAGCCTAAAAATTCAGTACTTTTATCTTCACATGCTTTTGACATTAATTCAAGTCCTGCTTCGGACAATTATTAGAACAGGTTACAACATGACACTCCTCTATGTTTATTTTGTTCTTCATGTATTTATCAACAGCAATAGTTCATATCTTCCAGATAAAGTTTCTCTCTCTTTCTGGAGGTCTTTCACCTAGTAGCACACCAGAACATACTCAGACATACACAAGTAGGTGTGATATTAGGAAAGCCAAACCTCACCTATACTGACAGTTGCAAGGGGTACCAAGTGCAGCAAGAAGAGTTTCTACAACTACACTGGCAGTGGATGGTATCTGTGGACATGACAGAGAGCAGCGGATGTCATTTACCTCAACTTCAGCAAGACTTTCCACACTGTCTCCCATATTATTCTTGTACCCAAGTTCAGACCTTACAGTCTGGACAGGTGGACATCTGGACAGGTGAAAAAAAAAAACAAACTAGTTGAATGGTGGGGCTCAGAGGGCAGCGGTCAATGGTTTACACTCTCTCTAGACAGTGTGAAGTAATTGCTGGTAGTACCACAGAGGTCTGGACCTGCCCTGTTGACAAGCGTGTTGCTGGAATTGGTGATAGAGTACTCCCACCAAGTCTGGAGATTGCACCAAATTGGGGATCAGTCAACAAGCTCAAGGGCAGGGCTGCCACTCAAAAGATCTAGACTGGTTGGAAGAACAGCCTCACAGGAACCTCATGAAAGTGAGCAAAATCAAATGCAAAGTCTTGCGCGTGGGAAGGATGAAGATCTTGCTGGCTGTGGAGCAGCTACGCTGAAAAGGCCCTAGGGGTCATGGAAGACAGTAAGCTGAACATGAACCAGCAGTGTGCCATGACGACAGTAACGGCCAACAGCATCCTGGACTGTGTCAACAGAAGCTTAGCCACTGGATCAAAGGAAGTAACTATCACTCTTCACTGAGCACTTGTTGGACCACATCTAAAATAGTGTATTTAGTTTTGGCAACCCCAGTAAAAAGAATAAAGTTGATAACCTGCAGGAAGCTTAACAAAGAGTCATCAAGAGGTTGAGGGACTTGGGCTTGTTCAGCCTAGGGAAGAAATGGTTTCAGAGGGACCCAGGAGCAGCCTGCAGTATCCAGGAGGAGTACACTATGAAGATGGAGCCAGGATTTTCCTACAGATCATGGACGCAAACTGAAACAAAAAGAGGTTCTGACTTAGTATGTGCAAAAACATCCACCATGAGGACAGCCAGGCAGCAGAGCATGTTGCCCAAAGAGGTTGTGCCATCTTCCTCCTTGGAGTTCTCCCAAGACCTAACTGGTTAAAGGCCTGACAAACGGGTCTGACCCTGCTCTGAACAGGACATTGGACTGGAGGTCTCCTAAGAACCCTTCCCACTTGAGTTATTCGCTAATCAGAGTTACTCTCTTTTCCTCACTACTTCTCTTAGAATATCACAGTATTAAAAAAATTCAATACACAATAATCTAACAGGATGAGCTGAAATAATATTAACTCAGCATCAGATAGCATAAAAATTCTTTTCTCCCTGTAAGTCAGCCAGCTCCACTCCCTGAGGATGACTACTTCACTGACTCGGTGACATCAGTCATGGTATTCCTACTGCTGTGGATTTATGCTTACCATTCATACTCAAAAGCTTTTGTACTGCTTTGTAAGCGTGCCACGGAGCCTGGAAAAGAGAAGATTAGAAACAGGCAGGTTCTACCATCTGGAATTTATCACCTCATTAAAAGCTCTGATGTGATGGTAGCTAACAACAGGAGGAAAAATAAACAGAAAAGACCTATGAGATTGGTCAGTCATACTGTGGAACATACTTCACCCAGCAAGGGGGGAGACACAACCACAATCATTCTAATCAAACTATTTCTCATCAGCAAAATCACAGAATCATAGAATGGCTTGAGTTGGAAGCGACCTTAAAGATCATCTAGTTCCAACCCCTCTGCCATGGACATCTCACATTAAACCAGGTTGCTCAGAGCCTCATCCAGCTTGGTCTGAAATACTTCCAGGGATGAGGTGTCCACAACTTCTTTGGGCAATCCATTCCAGTGTCTCATCACTCTTATACTGAAGAGCTTTTTCCTGATGTCTAATCTAATAAATAAATGTTTTGCTGAAGCAGGAGTAAAGTATCTAACTGACAATATCTTGTGACTCAGGCAACTAGGACATGGAGAAATGATTGGTTTGGTTAATGAAGTAAATTAAGAGAAGTCTTGAAAACTCTCTGTATCAACAGTAGAAGACCAATCTATGTCTCTCAAATTCATGGCAAGCTTTCCATGATCGCTTCCAGTCTGAAACAAGCTGTATCTTATTCACACAGCAGAGGTAGAAAAGTTTGGAAAATTACCAATTCCTCAATCTAGCCTTAAGAAATGAAATTATATTTGGAAGAAACATGCTTGAATTAAAATTAAAACTTACTGCTGATCTGAAAAGGCTAGAACAATTACATTCACTGGAAAAATAATTTTTAAAAGGTACTAATACCATTAACTGTTTGGACAGAGAGGTGCATCATTAGCTCTCTGTTACAGAGACCTCCAGCTCTTGCCCTGACTGTTAACACAGAAAGCATAACCAAGAAGAGTAAAGAAAGCTTTGAGCAACATCTCTAACAGCTTTTTCTTTTTAAAATAATTACACCGGAAGACAGATTGAATAAAAAAAAACGTAAAAAATCCTTGAGCTCCAGAAGAACAGTGATATATCACTGCAAGTTTTACCACCCAATCTAGCTGAATTTCCAGTGCATTTATTTTGGCACATTGATTTCTTATCCCATGTTCCTTCTGCTTAGCAGACACAGTCTTATCTCTGTCTTTGGATGACTGAAGTAGAGCCTTTACAGGCAAGATTAACTCGGCTATCTTGCCTTCAAACTTCCAATAAAAGCAAACAGCCATTTTATGTGACAGTCCACCTTGGATTTCTGTTACTCTGGGTAATTTAAAGAGAAGCAGGCACCTTGTTAGGAGGAGGTGCCTACCCAGAAGAGATAAGGCATATGGACATGCCAGCCCAGTGATGCCTTGGTCCCAGTATGCCTCACTACCTCTGTGAATACACAGAACTTGGTATTTCTGAGCTGACAAGCCAACCTTTTCACGATGATGCAAAGTGTCTCCAAGACAGATGTGACATATTGCCAACACGGGACTGAAATCAGAGGGAAACCATTAAAAAGGATTGCATTGCTAGGTTTCATAAGTCCCCAAAGATAGTCTCAAGACCAAAGGACACACTACATATGTGAACTGAGTAGAAGAAAAACTTCTGTCAGAAAACCAGGCAACAGAAAGGAATGAAATTTACTGCAAGCTCGTTAGACTAAATATATCTGCTGCTTATGAACTGTTGCTTCAAAAATTGTAAGATAAAATAAAACCCATTTTACTACAGCACATCCCAGATCTAGATTTGCACAGGGGAGGCACTCTCAGGATAAAGTTATATATTATGCCTTTAGATGATTTAACATCTAACCATATGCTAATGCAGAAGATGCTATTCATGTCTCCTCCCCCACAAAATGTAGAATACTCCCTTCCTGCCATTTCACCAGTGTTTTCCAAAAACTGTACCAAGCTGATTCAATACCGACCCGAACAGGGTAAAATGAACAGCTTTCTGTGGGATTAATAAATTGAATTAAGCCAGTGAAGGGTCAACCAAGTGCCAAAGCAATTCAACTTCACCCTAAAATACTGAGATTGGTGTTACGCCTCTCCTCCACCATACAGGTGTGAAAAGACAGTGCAGGAAGGAAGCAGGTGGGGATCCCAGACATCAGAAATTGAAATTGCAGAAATAAAGAAGTAGGACACTCCAGGCACCACCGATATCAAAGACCTTCCTGTTGTTATGATGCATGTCCCCTTCAAGTCTCCTGGGCTCCTACGTACTCAAATTCCTCTAATCCCTCCCTTCCTCATGTCTTCTCTTGTCACACGTTATCTACTTTCTGAGCTTTACCGACCCCAAATACTAACTGTTTTTCCTTAGTTTTTCTTCTTCTGCACTTAAACTCATAATCGCAAAAACAACACTAGCATTAACACAACACCATGACAACAATCACTGAGCACACACATCCCATCCCTTTCCTCTTTCTTTATCCCGTTACAAACACTATCCAGGAGCCTGGCAATCGCAATGAGTTTCTGGAATGGCTGGAATAACAGGGTGCCACAGTAACCACCACAAACATATACAACTACCAAGAATAGTCTTCTCATTGACCTGACAGAGTCAATACGCAACAGTTTTCCCTCCACATTAAAGGATCTCCCAAACCAACCAACAACCCACCAGCACCACAGCCCCTCTCACAATTTTCTTCCTTCCAACGTTCAAAGTTGTGTGCAACTCTGATTAACCTCTTTGAAAGACTGGGAAATAAACATACTTCTTTTCTACAAAATACTCCATTTCAGCACACAAAGGAAACAGTAAACTAGTTACCAAAAGGAAACCAATTAGAAAGCAACTTTGTGTGCATTAGATCTGTTGCAGACAGCGAGCCTTCCCTTTGTACCCTGTGCTTTTGCAGGACTCGGTGTGTATTTACCTGTGGCACCAAGAGTCTGAGCTCACACATTTGACATCCAAGTAGCTACCCCTTTGTATTGCCAAGGGAGACAAACTCTGCCTGTGAAAGCACACGGGCAGAAGTGTAAGGAAGACACCGAGATGACGATGAATAACACACTCCCGAATGTCGAGGTACAGTGGGATTTTCCTATTTTTATAACATCCCAGTTTCTTTCCCATATTGCAGCAAAATAAAATAAGATGTAGGTGGAATCAAAGTCCTGTTGTTATTAGCATGTGAAGAAAATGAACTTATTTGAATTCACCCATCTGGTCTGGCCAACCATTTATGAGTAATTCTCAACATTTCAATCACGTGAAAAAAAAGACAGTGAGTTCTAGACACAAACACTCCCTGAGCAGTTAATATTCACCATCAGAGATGATTAAACCATAGAGTATTTCATTCTTTCAGAAAGCTTTGTTTCTCGCCTGGCTTCCCGGCTGCTTTTTGTCTCTAGCACTTCTCTCCTGTTTCTGGCAGATGAAGTGGAGGTGGAGAAGAAAAAGGAGGAAAGTTCTTGGGTAGCATAAGGATTACAGGAATTTCCAATCCTTTAGCAAGGAGGAGCTTGCTCAGGGAACAGATGACCTGATGCTGCTACCTACTCCTCCACTCCACTTTATTTCATTTTTTTTAAAACTTATATTTACAGTGTTTGTAATTATAAAGTTATACAACCCGGGGACAAAGTTCAGCACATTTATCTCCTTTCTGCCCCCAAATCCACAAGGAAGATACCTCCCACCCACATATTTCCTCTGCCTTTTTGTTGTTGCAGTGGGCAATTTAAAACAGAAAACTGCAATTCAAAGAGATCCTCAATCACGCACCTATAGGTCACTGACATTTGGTTCACACCCAACTCTGGCGTGAATGTAGGTGCCACTCACCAAAAGGACAGTTATGCCGTGGATAACAAATCATCCCAACTCCCTAAATTAAACAACAGTATTAGCACAGGGACTAACTTACTTTCAAAGCATTCTTGGTATTCTGCCCGATTATCTGCCCTTGTTCAAAACAAAGGGAGAACTGTCCTCACATGGCTCTACTTACATTTCCTTTCAGTGTTCTGAAATAAGAGCTGTTTAAGATCTTGCATTTTGTTTTCAATTGGAAAGGTCGCCTGGATTGGGTGGCGAAATGAGACTGTACACTTTTTTTAATAAGGGGAAAGGGAAAGAGATGGGAAACGGGGAAGGAAGGAAAGAAAACTTCATTGCATCTTCATTCTTAAATTAGAAGAAGTCTCAGGAAAGCTATGGGAATAGTATAATTAGTGAAAGAACAACACTCTAAGAGCCTCCAGAATCAAATTATCTCTTGAGCACTTGAAAAGGCAAAAAGGAACGTGATGACTACTTACATATAATATGTGGGATACAATCCTTCAAAGTACCAGCAATGCTTTTTGGCCTCTGTACACTACAAAGAAAGAAAAATACAATATGAATATTTACATAAGAAAATGCACAATTATAAACACAAGTATAGCGTATTTATAAATACTGTGACTTTGAGCAATTGGGAAACTTTGAACAATTCCCAAAGATTTCCCAATCCCAATGCACACAGCAATGGAGAAGTCAGTTGATGTGAATGGCAGTGTGTCCTGCCAGGGTCCCAATCCCTCATGCAGGGCTTTGTCTGTGGGGCCCCGTAGCTTCCCACGATTCACGAGCAAAGTCAGTCCATTTCGGTATAGGCACAGGATCCAGCTGCATGCCTTCCCTGGCAGAACTGCTGTCTTAAAAGACCACAGAGAATTTAAGAGTCCATTCGTGGTTATAGTCACTTAAGAGACTTCCAAAGCATAACCAGTTTGACAATACTATGTGTACCACTACACAGTGAATTCGGTAATTGCAGAGAATTACTCATCTTTCTGGAAGTCTCTGGCACATGGAGCCAGGCTCAGAAAAGTGCAGAATGGAGAACCCATCCATGCCACCTCCTTTTCCTACAGCTTGGAAATATCTCAGGTGTTCATTCAAGCACCAGGAAAAGGAAACCGCTTTCTGCAGCCCAGGGGTATTGTTCTCTTCTGCAGATTACCAGCGTAGTCTTGTTAAAGGATGGCAACAAGCATTTTCTCAGCATGTGTGTGCAGGCAACGTGGGAAGCGCACATTGTTACGGGAACTGCCAGAGTACAGACAGCAGCTCAGAACAATAGCAGCGCTTAAAAAAGAAAACCAGACGTCAAACCCAAACTCCTTATACGAGGCACAAAATCCATCCCGCTGACATCACCAGCACATACTGCTGTCTTCATCGGAGACAGAGCTGCAGGAGCTCTACCCCAAACTGCATTATCCGATCACACATGGCCAGGGCTTTATGGGACACCCTCCACAGAGCAGCAAGGAATGTCTTACTGAGGTTTTAGCAGCAATTCCCTCTGCTGCTCACACCTGGCACTTGGTGCTGGAGAGTGCTCAGCACACCAGTGGTGCTTGGATCATCCTTCATGTTCCCTTGGCAGCTCACCTTTACGTAATAGCTCGTATAAGTTTATTAGCCTCCCTGAATCCCAGAATACTAAATGAATCCAGTTAAGACAAAGACAAAGTGTTTTCAGATCCCCGACTTGCACTGCTCATGAATAAGAAAGGCTGCAAGCTCTTTAATGAGCATCTGATGAGCTAAATCACAGACAGATCAATTACGGCCCATGAAGACAAACTGCTATGTATTAAATTAAGAGCGGTACAGGAGATCGGGGGAGGAGGAGGAGATGTTTTTGATGCGTGTGGATCAGGCCTTTTCCACTAATACAACAGGCTCACACCAGTCTTAAAATGCACAAGCTTCAGCTTCTATTGAAAGGATTGGAGATTTTTCCACGGGATAAACACAGCAGAAGACTCATTCGTCTCAAATCGATGCTGCAGTTCAGATACTATATCCAGGAGGGCTCTGTAGCTGCTGCTGAAGCCAGGTGGTGTTCAAAGATCCATCTCCACATCTGGCCTATTCCCCCCTCCTTCAAAGCTTCCAATTTCTTAACCCCTCTTTCCGAATCTTTTCAACAGTTGGCTGTCTCCTCTTACTCTAACATTACAAATATGTCAAGTTTCTCTCCATAACACCCTGGAAACATTAATGCATTGTAAACCCAGCAGGTCTGCTGCCGAATCAGGGAAAAATACTTTGGCTGTTCACCTTTGAAGGCTGCAGATCAGAAGGCCCTGGCTAAAATTCCAGTGCCTGCAGGTTGACCCCTTAGGAAGCCTCATTTCAGAGTCCAGCTTGGGGTGTACACCATTAAATGTGTTTCCTTCCTGCTTCTCAACCAGTATGAGTCACCATTTACCTCAAGAGCCTTAAAGCCTTCTTCTCAGTCTTGAGCATTTTAATTGCTGTTTTCCCAGCAACGTTTCTGAGCACGTGGAGCCTGTGTACCCTTTACAAGCGTAAAGGAGACATTTATATCCAGCACTCATTCTGCTCACCCTCCTCCCCCTATTTTAATCCGCTTTACAAGTTCTAAAATGAGTCAGGAATATTCCTCCTTCCCACATTTCCCAAGCTGCAAGATTTCTGTTTCTGCCTCTTAACAATTCCCTGTTTCAGACAGCCAATATGCTTGCTGGTGTAACATGAAAGGTTCCAGCCTGGGAAAGTTTTGCAAGTAATAGTTCCTTCTAGCTTACAGGGCTTAGATACCTGCACTAAAAGTCCTTCAGTGCCAAGACTTTGCTTTTATATGGGCCCTGGAACAGCAGGTACCAATCCTGATTCTGCCTTTTTTTAATATCACAGTGCTACAAATACCATATGGCAGTTGTTCAGCTCCCTGCCACACGAATCAGGCAAACAATCAAGTCGACCTCAAATGTGAGCAGCACACCTGAATCTCATACACATGGCACATCAAACAGATTTACACACATAGGGTGAACTGCTGTGGTCCCTGCTTGGTTAAAACTCCTATCGATCTCCATGGCAACTTTACACCAGTAAACCCCAACAGCTACTAATCATCGCCTCTACTGCTGGTGAGCAGACCTCACAGGAATTCACTGCTAAGAATAAGACAAGAATGCCATTGCCTCTAAGGATTTGAGCCTCTTCAGCACTCAGGTGCTAGAGAGATGAACAAGGTAGTCAGAGCATGCATTAGTTTTTCCTGTCCCACACACATCCTCTGAAGCAGGCTATAATCATCCATCTCTTGCCAAGATCCAAATTATTCTTCTGAGCCCCTTAGTTAAGCCGGTGGAGAGCCATACAAGTGTAAGAGGGGACGTACACCATCAGCATCCTCGCAGAGCCTTTGAAGGATGTCGTCTTTGGAGTTGTTTGAGACTATAATGCCCTCAAGAAACTGCAGCTGGTGGCAACTCACTGCTTGCTGCAGTCCACAAAACAGACACAAAGGGAAGACGTGTCTGCTACTGCAATGAAAAAGATCTCACACATCAGAGTTGGTGCCCACTCCTATAGCTCCTATACACAGACAGGCTGTATCTCAAGAGTTTCCAATAAGTGTTTGTTCATGTCTTTAAAAAGCCATTTATCCATTCACTAATGGTTTAAAAATAATAAACACACTTTTTATACTAAGCTTAGGTAGGGCCCTGCTGATGCTTTCAACTTTTCTAGGAGAAGGACTCTGCACATTTTGTTAATAAAATTCCTCCTTCTATGCCTTTTAGCAGTTTGCCACAATTATAAGATATAAATACAAGAGTACATTCATTTTTTAAATAAATGATGCAGTTCTAATTGGGTGTGCATATGTAATCTTCAGAGAATTAATGGTACGTGAATTAGCCAGATGCTTGAACACATTCCTTAAGATTGCATATTTGGGAAGAGAAAAAAACACCACAAGACTCGTTTGTGTGTTTGTTTTCAAATAAATCAGCATCTGCCTTGTTTTCTGTGACACGCTGCAGCATTGCGACCTGTCAGCCATCCTTTTCCATGGCCTCTAAATTCATTCAGATTTCCTTCAAGAAAGGAAACGCGCTTCCTGCCACAGATTAAAATTGCAAATATTACTGCTGTTAGTAAGAACAATAAGAAAGAGAAGGTACTAAAACACTAAACAAAGACTGGTCTTGATCACATTATAAAATATAGAAGGTGAGTACATATGTATGCACATGGTGTGGGGGAAGGCAGAGCAGGCAGCCTGCTCACTGAATGTCAGATGGCACTCCACAGATCATTAGTTATGCTTTGCAGAATTTGCAGAAATACTATCTCCAGCAGGAACATCCTCCACATTGCACATCATTATCTTTCAGTCTACAGGACAATAAAAAGAAAACAGATCTGATCAATTAATTACTCTTCTCAATCAAGGGAGCAGTGGATGCATGCCCACGCTTCTATTGGAGGTTTGAAAATTAATAATAAAAAAGTAAAAACAATTGTAGCCCCATCTGCAGATAGTAAATACCTTCCAGTATGAGTACAGCCCGGTTTTGTTCCAGGTACCAACGAAAAAAGCTGCCTGCTGTGGACTGACATGTCTGTGGAGGGCAGGGGGAGGGCGACTCTCTATTTGTATGCTGAAGGGACAGTCAGAGCGAGTTTCTGACATCTGCTCAGAGCCAGAGGCTGCAGGAGGCACAGATCTGCTATCGATCACAAGTCAATGAAACCCTATCACTTACAGGCAGCTGAGGGTGAGGCTCTTTCTTCTGAACCAGACAAAGAGCTGGATGCCACACATTATTTCCATTATATATTACAATCATAAGGATCCAAATAGATAGATTCAGAAGGAAAAAAAAAAGCAGGTGTTTAACAGAGTGACCACGCTGATACAATAGAAATGTCTCCTAGCATGTTGGGATGACCCACTTAGTGGCTGCTACCTCCCATTCAGCTGGGTATATGCTACACATTTGTAAGGTGCAAGCTGATTCCAATGTCATTGTTGTGGCTACAGCCTCTGAGGCTCTGCTGGCATTAAAACAGAGAGGAACAGGAAGAGTTAGATGTGTCTAAGACATGGGAAAAGACCTCATCGTTTCTGAGCATCACACGATCCTATTCCAATATACCCCCAGAACTCTTCTCTTCCACACAGCTAGACCAAACTAGTAATTGAGGAAACAGTAAGGACATCACTTTTCTGACCATAGGGCTCCACAGCACCTGAATAACAACTGGCTACGCCTGCTGCCTCTGATACAAAAGGCCTCCCGCCAAACTCACCTGCACAGATCCTTCCAAGTTTTATCAGTCACTGCACCTGGCAAGTACTTGATGAAGCCCAGACAAAAGGGTGGGACAGTGGACAGTGTAACTCCAGACTAAATAAGCAGCTCAGAAGGCACATTATGGGCTAGGAATCACAATGTTTTATGAGATCTGACCTTTAAAATTGTATCAGTTTTCAGAACACTATCCATTTCAGTGCCTAGACAAGAGCTGAAAGCATTATGAGATACAAGCTGCTCATTAGAGATGGTGTGCTGGAATCAGGACTTTTGCATGCAGAAAGTTGGAAAGACTTCATTTGCAAAGACAAGAATATAAGCATACTGCTCTCCTACAGCCAAGAAAAGGGCAAAATATCATCCATCAGAGGCAACATACACTGAAACTGAAAAGTACAGCCTAAGGATGAAAACAATTTACAAGAAAAAATACATTTTGTTTTAGCCTTGCCTGAATCTATCAAAATTAATCCCTACTTCTTCCCTGGTGATGCCAACAGCTGAGGGTAGAAGTAGTCCATCTCCAAACCACTTTAAGAAACTGAGCTCACAAGCCACGCTACCAGTGATTTCAACAAATACTCTTGTCACAAAAGACAGAAGCAACTCTTATTAAAAAACAGAATTACGTTAAGGTATTTTTATTTACAAAAGTAATGAGGAAAGAGCAGGAAACTCTTGTATAAAAGGATGCTGGTCCTTTACCAAGCTTTCCCTCCCACCTAACAGTAAACAGAACAAATTCTATTCCAGATACACATCTGTTTCATCAAGACCAAGATTACAAAGCTAGATAACTCATAGTATAAAGAATGATTTTCAAATATTTCAGAAAGAGTTGTTTCTGGCCTGTCTTTTTGGCTGTTCTGGTAGAAAGAAGGGAATGTTTCCCATAGAGGATTCTTAAAAGAAACAACTTTCCCACCTTGAATTAATCAGTCCTTTTTGCAACAGTAAAAAATTTCAGCAACAAGCAGCTATTTCTTATTAGTTCTTCTGCTGCTCAGAGCACACGCATTAATTATCATATTTTTACTTAGAATTAATGTGGGTTTAACATTAGATAGCCTCCCATCGCAAAGCATTACTTTACATTTAGATCTATTAACCTTTCCCACAAACGAAATACGAATAACCCTTGCATGCAATTTCATGTCAGGAGTCTGACTCATTCATTTAATTTATTTTTTTTTTGGCCATATGCAGTAAATTGCAAATGCACTTCAGCCTAGAATGATCAATTTCAATTTAATATAATCCTTCCATCAGTATCCTAGGGGAGGAAAAAAGGAGGAAAATAAGGAAGAGCAGGACACCCTCATTTTTCAAGAAGCAGGACGGGGCCTGGTGTAGCCTCAGGACCGCGGACAGCATCTGTGGGTCATTAAGACATTAATAAAAACAATGGCCATAGAATTGCAGACTATCTCAAGTTGGAAGGTAATCTTAAGAATCACAGAGACCAACTCCCTGCTCCTTGTAGAACTAAGGTAACACTAAAACATATGACGAAGAGCATTGTCCAGATGCTCCTTGAACTCTGACAGGCTTGGTGCTGCAACTACTTCCCTGGGGAGCCTGTTCCAGGGATCGACCACCCTGTCAGTGAAGACCCTTTTCCTAATGTCCAATCTTAACTTCCCCTGACAGAGCTTCGTTCCATTTCCTCATATCCTATAGCTGGTCACCAGAGAGACCATCATTATCTCCCACTGTGCTGTCCCCCTTGAGGAAGCTGTAGACTGTGATGAGGTCAACCCTCAGCCTTCTCTACGCTGAACAAGTCAAACGACCTCAGCTACTCCTCATAAGTCTTACCCTTAAGGTCTTTCACCATCTTGGTCGCCTTCTTCTGGACACATTCTAATAATTTGATGTCCTTCTTATACTGAGGTGCTCAAAACTGTACACAGCACTCGAGGTAGGGCCGTATCAGTGCAGTGTAGAGTGGGACAAACACCTTCCTTGACCAGTTAGCTATGCTGTGCTTAATGCACCCCAGGACACAGCTGCCCTTTTGGCTTCCAGTGCTCACTGTTGACTCATATTCGACTTGTCATCAACCCAAATCACCACTGCCTGCCATATAGAACATCTGTACTGAATCTTCTTCAAACTGTTTGGAAAACCATAGTTATCATAGTTATGTGAAATATCCAGCTTGGATCTGTATCATACTTAACGTTGAGTCAGATACTTGTGAAAGTGCCAAAGGATCCTCAGTACCACAGAAGGTTAGCACCTGCTTTACCTTCTCATTACTACACCCATAAACTCAGCAACATTTGCACAAACATACAGTGTGTGTGTTACACCTTCCTGGCAGAACTCACCTTACACTGAAACTTCTAATGTCGGATCTGCAAGAACGCATGAGGCATGCCACATATTGAAAACATTTTCACCAAAGGAAAGCAAAAACCATTCAACATTCCACTGGAGTCTCTGCAGCTTCAAGGGTAGCCTCTTTTGTTCCAACTGGAAGGAAACAGATGTAACATTTTCCCAAATTCACTGGAAGCAGTTGATCTATTCCAAATGGTACTGGGCAGGTTCTATAGCTCCAAAATTGAATTTAGCTTCTGCAATTACTCTGCTTCCTTTTATATGTGCATGAGAAATAAAAACAGGTTGTTTTTAAAGGTTATTATGTGCATTCTTTAACTACAGAACAAGTCAAAAGTCACCCTACAAAACAAGCCGTAAAATAGAGGAGTAGGGGGAAGGGATCATTTGTCAGGAATTGAAAGGAAAACCCTGCCAAGAGTGAGGATATTCAGTTTCCAGCCTGACTTTCTTTAAAACGAAACAAACCAAATACTGGTTTTTACAGACAAAAGGATTTGGTGATAATAGGATTGAATGTTAAGCTTCTAATGAATGTAGGTTACACTGAGTGTCACCATCAAGACATAGATATGAAACTTGCTTTCCTCTGCGTAAGAACTGGAAGCTTGCTTCATCTCCAGCCCTAACTTTAGGTAGGCACTTACTCCTCACAGGAACTGGGGCTATCTAGAGTACTATTAAGAGCAAAGTCTAGATTTGGGGTTCCCTTATTTTAATCTAGAACTATGCCAACGTTCTTTCCCTTCAGTTCAGGCTAAACTGGCCAATTTGCCCATTTTCTACATGCATGTCATTCTTCCACTTTACTATCCCAAGAACAAAACCAGCCTTTAAGTTACCTCGCACTTAAATCCTCAGGGGCTGTCTTTCATCTCCCATAATAACAAAACCGAAGCAAAGAAAGACTGAGCAAAGGAAGATGGATTCAGAACTAAATTTTCTCAGTCATTTGCAGCTCAGACAAGACCGAGGCAGTAACAGCATTGTGCTTCAGATGCCAGTTAGTTAAGCTATGACAGCCCATCAAAGGCTCCAGGAAAATAGATCTCTTTGATGGTCGCCAGGACTCAGGGCAGTCGCTCTGGGAGTTCCTGGGCTTTGTTCTGCTGATGTTATGCATCCCCCGTGCACTCATTTGTTCCGCAGAGAGAGAGCGGGAGCTGACAGGACAGCGCGCAGCTGCATAATCACAGCAACCCTTGCTCCTCTCCCTACTACCCTCACTTTTCATTCTTGACATTTAATCCAGTGACGCACACCTTCTGCAGATTCTTCTTATGAGGAGTCATTGGAAAACATAGTATTTTTTCATTCAACTCAGACTTTTCGCTTTTCCATTTTCTGAGATAGTTATTCCAAAACTGTAAATACTGGATCAAAATCCTTTGTGCTTTGAAGTTGTGAAAACATCTGTGACACTGAAGGCAGTGACTCCTCAGTCTCAAGAAACGAGATGCAGAGTCCATAATCAATCACACAGTACAGGGACAAAAGAAATCAATAATAATGAAATATCATCCAAGTGCCATTCCCCTGGAAGGCACTCAAGGCCAAGGCAAGTTCTCACCTTCAAGAGCTAATTCTAGAAAGCCATCGTGTGTTAGATTGTTGTTAGAAACATCTGTTTGTTTTAAATCAGATTACACACATCACGTGTGTATTAAATAAGTGAACAACCAAATACAGTGGGGATTAAAGAGGTTACCTTGGAAACATTCTGATATTTGAAAATCAGTTCTAAAAAATGCCAAGTCAGAATCCAGGTACTACTTTGAGTAGAATTATCTATTTGAGCACTGTGCTGGAGGAAGCTTTGTTCTTGGTCAACTCCCAGCTGCTTAACAGTGAATTGTCAGACGCATACCTCCAGATACTTCCATTAACAGCCATCATTACAGTGTCGTTCACATCCTCACAAGGCATCTCAATCTCTCAAGGGAAAAGCATAATTTATAATGTATAATTTATGGCACAGGACTGAGCTGGGACTAAAGAAACAGTTCTGAAGGGAACTTGAGTTCATTTGATCCAGCTACATAGTAATACAGCAAAGGTGAATGTGGTCTGGTCTGTAAGGCTCTCTCATTGACTGGGGCTGTGTTACTGTGATTATCAGAATGCTGGAACATGATCATCTCCATGCTGCAGCCCAGAAAACCCTGTGCTTTGGGACTCAGTTCCTGGAACACTGGGCGGACTTTATGGGTTTGGATTCATCCAGGCTAATAATCAGGTTTTTCTATTCTTGTACACAGTCCATTAAAGTTCCTACTGATTTGCAGCAAACACATCTCCTTCTCAAGCCAAAACTCTCCTCAAAAAAAAGAAACAGCAGAAGAGTTTGACCGAGTGTTGTTCCTATGTGTTTAACAAGACAATTCAAGCTTTCAGGAAGATGCTCTATTGTAGCTTTTGGGCAGACACTCACCAGGTGGACTGAAACATCAATGCCTTTTAAATTAAACCAGAAACCTAAATCGACGCCTACGCGGTCCAATCCTGCCACAGCGATAGCGTGTGGTTATTAAATTTCAGGGAGACAAATCCAACAGCTGTACCTCACAGCTACGTATCTGAGCAGGAAGAAATAACTCTTTGTGCTTGCAGTATCTCCCATGAAAGGACTAGAATAGCAGATAAAGTCAACCCTTTCAGTCAAGTAGCAACGCCTACTAATGGCAAAGCATTTCTGCAAATGAATTAACTTCCTATATAAGACCATGACATTCATTTTTCTTCTTTTAGGAACCTGACTGTACCTAAACAATCTTCAATGTCCCAGTTTGACAAATTTCAATGTAAACCACTAAGAGTGTTGACAAATATCTTCATTTAAATAAAATGCATACTAGTATTTGGCATTCTTCTAAAATGATCATTTCCCTGGTTTCAACGATTGCCTGAGCTTTTCCACATTCGAAATAGCTTCTTGGAAGCAGGAGGAGGGAATATCTACTGCAGGTTCCAAATATGACTGTCTAGATAGACATACTGGATACACAAAACCAGACAAATTCAAACAATCTCTTGGTATAGGAGCCATGTCTTGGCTCATACTGCTGTGAAGTGGTTGGTTTGAGGGGTGAACAACTTGATGAAGGACATGCTGGACATGGGTAGCTTTTTATAGCCTCCTCTCTTGTTCAATCAGAGCACGCACCTTGCTCAAACATATACGTGGATTTTGGGGGCCTATCAAGCTTTCAGCTTTCTCTAATAACAGTTACAATGCAAGTTTCCCAGTTAGCACTGCTGGACCTCTAGTAACCATTCTTGTGATTTGTGGTTCATCTGATGTTATGTTGTTCTTTATTCCTGCTTTCAGACAATAGATCATATTTGCATGTGGGGAAGTTACATGACAAGACACAAAAAACCAGTCAGGATGCTGCAAAGACCTCTGCTCTTCCCCTTGACACAAACTACACAGACATCAAAAATCTCTTTTCTAAGGTTATTATTTCCTCACAAAGAATATCTGAGGTTACCTCAGGGACGTTCTGCAACTGAAAACTGCAAGAGTGAGATGAGGTATAAATGAAATATTCACTCTCCAGTAACACGAGGCCTACACTCCAAAAAAGCTCAAGATCCCTGCCTGGAGGCGTTGCTATGGATGGATAATAGCATGAGATATGGCAATAAATGTTTAATTTATAAACCTAGCAGCTAGAAAATTATTCAACTAGACTGAAAGCGCTGAGGATTCTAATAGTGCCTGCCCATGTTAACAGATGGAAAAAGCACCCAGGGCTCAGAAGGGAGCACAGGCACACTCGCAAATTTGGTCAGCAGCGACAACATTGCATAAAATGAACTTTCAGAGGAAATTTAATCCCCATGCAAGCAATGGGCAACTCCAGGGGTATCAAAGGCATTGGTCCTGGTTCCACAGGACACAGCTTGGCTTGCTGCCCTTCTTTTCACAGGCCTGCCAGGTGTTCTTCCAAGTGCTACAGGGTTCTTCCCAGAGTGGAAACAGCACCACAGAACGAAGGCACTAAAGCAGCATCACAGGTCCTACATTTTTCCAGGGTAATTCCATGCAGGTAAAGGACCATTTAGACTGTAACCACAAACAAACTCACAGATGGGAGAAAGAAATGGAATACGAACAGCAGGGCAGAGGAGTGAACAAGAGGACGATGCGTCTAAGACACCTGGCAAGATGAGAAGTGCAATAGAATCTTGGGGTAATTCTTCCGTCACCAGGGTGCACACCAGCTGGAGTTAGCAGGTAAGAAGTGAAGAATCAAACTAGAATCACGCCAAGTTGTCTTCTATGACCCCACAGGTATAGTTTTCAGGATGTGGATTATACAGAAGGACATGAGACCTTAATCAAGTCACGTCACCTCCCCTCCTCCCTTCTGCTTCTCCGAAACAAAACCATCAGGGAGCAGAAGAGGCTAACTGGAACAATACTTACTCTGAGCCACAGTCAAGACTTCTCCTCAGTACTTTTCCAAATAGGCTTCAGAGATCAGAAACCAAGAGGGTGGCAGCCAGAGAACTTACAGAGGCCGACTCTGAATAACAGGCCACCATATAAGAATGACAGCATCTTGCAAAAGGTATTGGTGAAAGGATAACTCCACTGGATTTGTCTGCAGACAGATGGCTGGTGTACCTTTCCTCCACACAAGGCAGCAGTTCCCATTCTGCAGCTACAACCAAGTTTCAAACCAGAAGCCCTTTCTGACCCAGAAGCATGACATCATGAATTAGCTACAACTCCTCACATCAGCCAAGGATGGAAACCTCGTTATCACCTTCCTACAGTGCAAGGCAAAAAAAACCTCACAAAAACCTTTGCTTTGTAGTGTGCTTAGTCTCTAATATGGGAAAGGAAAAGCCTGGCACCTCACCATCGGGATGCTGCACACCCTTGGCTCACACCTCCCATGACACTGTTCTTTTTCAATAAAAATATGAAAACTTCTGATAGTTTCAACATAGTGGTGCCAATTCATGGCAATAAAGCTGCTTCTCTAAAGCAGCACCCCAGTTTATAGACTCCTACATCAGACACCAGATACCAAATAAAGCCTCAGCCCTTTAAATACACGAGCAGGAGTCCATATACATAGAGGACCCGGAGTAACTGTTCACCATAGTGAAGCTAAGCACATTCACAAGTGTTAGGGCGCAAGAGGTTTGGCTTTGCCCTTAAAGTTTTAGGTTACTCAGTAAGAACAGCAAACCACCTCCTTTATGCGTTTCCACTCAAACCCAGAAAAAAAACCACATTTTCAAAGGAATGGCTGTGAATTCCAACAGTAGTATGCATTTCTCTAAAATGACATCCAGCTTAAGGAATGGATGTCTTGCCATCAGCTGGGCCATGTAAAAAGACAAAAGAATTGGACCACTTCTCTCTTCAGTTAAAAGAAAAAAGTTCTTGCTAAATAGCTTTTCAAATAAACAAACTATGTACTTTTGTCTGATTCCTACAGTTGTTCAATGGCAAGGCTTCTAAGGAGCATCTTCTTGTACCTTCAGAAAGGGTAATGCCTCAGGATGGACTTCCTCCCATTCACTCCTGCATTCACCAAGTGTTTAGTTAGAATATTAAAAAGGGCACAGATTAAGCAAAAACCTCATTTTCCGTCTCAGAAATCCTTCCAGTTGCTGCTTCTCACTACATCTCAGACTTCAAGACAACATCCTAACTTCTTGTGAGGAATATTAATTCCAGGTGCCCAAAAAGCACGACCAACATACACTGTGATATCCTTTCTCCCCCAGCATCATCTCCCCATCTCCTCTCTGCACCCATGGAGCTGCCTGGTGCTATGGGGGAAGGAGCGGAGCAGTAAGCCTGAACCCTTTTGGTACCAGGGCAAGATGTCGATTCATGGATCCACACCGACTTTCTGTTTTAAAGCGTGGGTTCTGCCTTGTCATTGCTTGTCAGGTATGATGATGCCACGTCTGGGAAGAAATTCGAATCACTGGACTATTAAAGTACACTTAAGAAATCCTATTTTCCAATCATCCTCTTAAACTTTCTTAGCTTGATTTTAGGGCCAAAGATCACTGAATGGAGTGGCTGCCATAGAGTTAGACTTACATCTCTGGCTAGGAGCATAAAACACAAATAAAAGAGAATATTGTTCTGCTGCCACCAATCTTTATGAAATGCTAAGATAGATGCTACCAGCAGAATGATTTTGAACGAGAGAGCTGACCACGAAAGGTGTTGGTTACCTCACCATGTGCTGAGATGCCACTAAAACCCCCAGAAAGTCACACCAGTAACCAGACTAAGGGGCCTACATAGCACTGAACAAACTGCTAGGCTGCCCTGGCCACTCTTTGGTTTATGGATGCTTTTGTTCAGCAGGGCCTTTTTTTAATTAAAAACAAAAAGTCAGCCTCTTGGGGGATCTATTTTCCTTTCCTCTTCTGACTTCAGCACAAACACACTAGAAAAATTATAGCCACAGTACAAATAAAAATAGCTGGAGAACTTGCAGCTGTTGTTAATTTCCCAAGTATTCAACATTGCCCATTTAATGATGGAACAATATGCTCCAGTTTCAGCCCTGGCACAAGGCTATCTGAGCAGGAGGCAGATATTTTAGCTCATGTGAATGCCAAAGGCAAATCAACAACTAGAGCAAGCAGAGAAAGGACAGGAGGACAACATGATGTAGACCACTGGACATCCACACCAAACATTTTTAGCCCGCTTTTTCTTATTTAAAATTATTAGTCAACTCACCATCTGACTAGATCAAGTCTGCAGACTTACTAACATGTACAGCAGGAAAAAATTGTGCTTAATAAAAATTCATGAAGTGGAAAACGTTTTTACAGCTCAAGAGCTGATTTTTCTTTCTATTTTAAGTATAGAGTGTTTCTGGTGTGAAATGCATTACACGAGGAGGTTTCGTTTGCTTATCTCCCTGAATAAAGTCTTTAACCAACTTGGCTATAAGTCTGGATGAGCGGATTTCCCTCGTTTAGTACAGAACAAAGTAATAAAGTACTGGTATTTAGAGGGAACAGAAATGAAATAAAACATGCCTCTTATGCTCGACAAGAAGAATCTAAAAACTAAAATCACATCTAAATACTAAAAACTAAGCACTGAAATCAGACGAAGCAGAAACGCTTATTTAGTTACATCTCCTGCAGCTCTGTCTTCAGTTGCTAAGCACGTTCTCATGCTTACCCACTTACAAACTAGACCGAATAGAATTAGTAGAGAGACAATGCTTATAAATTCATACACATTCATGAGTAGTGATGAATGAGAAAAATTAAGACTTAGGTACTGGAGTAAAAGTCAAAGGCTCAGAAGTGACAGGGAAATTAAGAAACTGTTGATTATAATTGGAAATACAGAGCTTCTGTCTCTGTTGGGCTTCCTTTGCCTCATTTGCATGCATAAAGGCACAGTTAAGAGGTCATAAAGCAGGTAACATTTAGTGAAAAAAACTCTGTTCTCTTGTTAAGGGCTCACTGGCAGAGCAAAATTTAAAACCTTGGGGCCACAGCACTGTGCTCCTGCCCTCAGCCCCAGCGTGGAGAAGAACAGCCAGGTGAATCTGGGGGAATCTTCTGCAAAGGAACAAAGCAATGGTGAGAGCTGTGGAGAGCCTGCTGGAGACAGTTCAGTCTTCAGCTGTTCCTCAGGTTTTTGGGCTCTCCCTGACCTAATCCGTCTCATAGGGTCCTTCAAGCTCCCTTCCATATTACATATTTCATATTTCCTTGCATTCCTGCTGTCCCTGTAGACACCATACTCTGGTATACTAGAGGATGCTCCTCACACTTCAAGTCTAGTTCAGCCGGGAGCTTTCAGTGACACTTCAACACTTGCAATTATACTACCAGCTAACATAACTAAAGGGCAAACTATGTTTTCCTTTCAGTAGTAGAAGGAGAAAGCAAGCAAGCAAGTGAGAAGAGAGGGAAGGAAAGGGAGAGGGAAGGAAAGGGAGAGGGAAGGAAAGGGAGAGGGAAGGAAAGGGAGAGGGAAGGAAAGGGAGAGGGAAGGAAAGGAAAAAGAAAAAGACCTTACACCACAAAAACTTTTTTGTCATGGCCCCATGTTCACAAAATATTTTGCAGGATAAAAACAAAAAAACCCGCACCAAAAACAACAACATCCAGAATGACTGCATCTGTAAGATGACTCAATGACTTCTTCCAGGTTCATCCACATGGACCACTCTTGGGACTGTACAGTGTTCATTTAGATAAATAAATGGAAAGGAAACATGATCAGGAAGAGTTCTTCACTGTGAAACCGAAATTAGGGCTTTGCAGTGGGACACTGTTGGAATTCTCTACGTGGCATGTTTTTGTGTTGACTCATTATAATACTGTTCAAAGAGAATGAAATGTCAAACTTTTTTGCCCGCAACCATCAGGCTACAAAGGTCCCTGTTCATTCATGGAAGCAATCACAGCCCCTTGACTCTGGCAGCTGAGCTTGGGTGGCGGGGAAGAGGAAGATCACCAACCTGAGACTGACAACTAAATGGCAAAGATTACTAAAAAATAACATATCATCAATGCACTGAGAGTCAAAGGATGATCATTTGGAAATTCCTGTCGTATTTCAGAACAACTCTACCAAAACATGCAAATTAAAAAGTCTAGTTACTATATGGTAGCTACCTACCATAGTGAAGGCATTCTTAATAGGTTAGAAACATCTCCTTTAAACCAGAACAGATATCAGGAGACTGAAAACTACAGGACATGATGCATTGTTCAAAGGCTCACAACTACAAAGGTCAGTCAGAAGAAGCAAGTAGGGAAGCACCTGACCACCAGACTGTGAACTCTAGGTTGTTGCCAGTGACACTGCTGAACATAAGTGAATCACACAATAATGTAAGTTAAAAAAATGTATACATGCAACCACATCCACCTAGATGATTGGCAGATGCTCTGCAGGGACAATGAAGCAAATCTTAACAGACAAACAAGATCTGGACAAGCGGGAAAGGTGAGGATGCTGTGTTGTTCACCCAAAAGGCACAGAGCTGGAAGGGAAGAGTCCATACAAACTCATTAAATGCCCTTCCAGGTTACAGGGGCACAGAAAGAAGTCTTCATTTCCTTATTTGTACCTCAAGTACAACTACTAGAACATGACACACAACAGAGGGATATTAGTTATTTTCCCAAGCTCAACTGTGGGATAATTTCATCCTCTCTCCTATCCTCTCACCCTGAGGTCATCTACATCTCTCTTCCAGTATCTGTCTTCTTCTAACTGATACCGCATTTTTAAATTGCTCCAGCTGACCAGATGGTTTTGGGAATGGCCATACTCAGCGAAAGTCTTAGGACAGTTTGGAGTTCTGAAAGCTTTTACTGGCAAAGAGTCATCATGACATCTTTAAATTCAGCAAGTGAAATTAGCCAGGTGGCTTTTTTCAGCTTGAAAGAAAGAAAATGAAAACACAGGGAATAGGGAACCAAATCTCTCAGCCCATGTATGCAGAGACCTGTATCAGACCTCTCTGCAGAGGTTTTAGGCAAAACCTAACCACAGACTATCCAAAAAACCTTGAGAGTGTCAGCAGAGCTGAGGTCTTCTGATCTGCCCGGCTGAGTTTTATCATTCACGCAAAAGTACAAGGCCACAACCACCCTGAGAGGTACCCATGTCTGACACCAGACCACTTGCTCTCCATGCAGATAACAAAACTTGAGCTGTGCTTTTGTTTCTTAAACACCGCAAAACACTAGAGGGTAATATATAAGCAGATGGTGTCAGTTTATATTTGATGAGGTTAGAAGGTAGTTTCACAGTGTCTGTATGCTTTGAAATACACCATATATTGATTGCATAGGCACCCTTCGAGGCACACTTAACAAACCTTATATAAACAGAGAGCTTCCTGGACTTTTTTGCTGTCGCTCAGTACAGAAGCCTCCATGAGATGGGTGTGCTCCCTCTCTCACTTCCCCATATTCAGAGGGGTAACCAGAGGCCTTGTAGCAGGGATATCTTTGGGCCCTATGGGGAGATTCCTGCTTTTTGAAGTCAACACATTGTACCTGGCATGTGGGGTATAATGTTGCAAATATATTAGCTGCCAGTATCACAGAGGGAAAGCACAAGAGGTTGCCAGATGAGCCAGTCTCACGCATAAAATGCAAGACCTGTGAGGTCTCCATGCACACAAGTTAACTGGAATTGCTCCTCGGGTGCCTGGGCAGTTGCCAGCACTGCTGGAAACACTGCAAAGGATATTTACAGAAGACAAAGAAAAAGCCAGAATGTAAAACAAATTATGAGAAAGTGCCGACTTCTGAACCTCGAACAAAGGGCTCATGGCAGCCAGCATGCATAAGAGTGGGTTCTCTGGATTCACTGGCATTTGGTTGACTTCTTTTTGGAGTAAATTCTTGGATTTGTCACCGTTGTTTTTCTTTGTCAAGAGCCAGTTATGTTGTTTTGCTAATGGCTTATGCAGGAGTACTGGAGCCAGCAGCTTGCACACTGGCTGCTTTTATTGGTCTATTAAAATGAAATGAAGCTGGCGCTAAAGCTTTTATAATCATTCAGGTTATTTCATTATGAGTTCAGGGCAGAAAAGCAAGTAACAGCCTGTCATACAACTGTGCAGGAATAGCACATCTGCCCTTAGGTCTAAGGAGAAAGCCATGAGGGCTGCAGGGAAAATGAACAGTGGGAAAGTCAGTTCTCCGAGTTTCTGCTGGTAGAAGCAGCTGTTTGCTATGCTTAGCACCACAGAAAGAACTAAAGGGAAAATAAATTCACCAGAAGTAGTTTGACAGAAAGTATCTCAGGATGACTATTATTTCATATTTATCATTGGTTGCATCAAGAAGCCCTAACCAGGAAGCAGGACCCTGCTGCACAATCACTACACCAAAAGGAAACAGAGACTATCAAAGTATAAAACAAAAGAAGCAACAGAAAGCAAGAAGCAGAGGGTAAAAGCAACCAATGAAGCGATATTCCTTGTCATGACAGAAATCTGTCTCGATACAGCTGTTCAATTGACGTTGTGTTTTGCATTCATGGCCTAGTCTGTGGTAGGACCTGCAGAAAAGCAAGGGAGGAAATTGCCAGTCTTTGTCGAAAGCCGTTCTCAATGATTAGGAGAAGACGCAGCATGAATGAAGCTTATCAAGAATTTCAGATTTATTTGAAGATGAGGGTGGATTTAGGAAGAAAGCACTAGGACCAGAACAGGAGGACAGGGATGCAAAAAGTCTTATTCTGACTACCCTATTTACATATTCATCCAAGCAGCAGCAAAGCAAGAACATCCTGCAGCACCAGGAGTATCAAGGAAACATCAGGAGTGTCACCAAGTCCATCTGCATTGTCTTTTCTGATACTACATCCAAACTAAATACTACTGTTTACACCCCTGTGTTTGTGCAAGTCTTCCTTGGAGTAGTGTGGTGTCAACAAATAACCAAGTACCCACAGCGAGCACATTAGCCTCCCAAGCCTACAAATACTTTTAGTTGGTATCTAGCTCTCAATATGTCACCACTATTGGCGTTCTTGTAGGAATGGTGATTTGTTAACTATTTTTTTTTCCAAGTCCATCTGCATTGATGAGTTGGCTACCCGATTTTGTGGCCCCATGTTAACAGACAGGACTTTATTTTGGCATGAGGTTGTTGATAATCATTTCCTCTCTCTTTTTTTTTTGTAAAGCCCTATTAAGTGACATTTTGAATTTGTAGAATAATTTTGAAGAGACCTAGGAACTAAGTAGAGGACTGGTGGTATAGTACTATTTCCAACTCATCACAAAAGAAAAAAAGAGTCGTGTATCCATGGTTTAAAGTCTCAGAAGAATGTAGAGCTGGGATCGAACCAAGATTTTTATACTTGAATTTCACATGCCATTCATTCAACTAGCTCAGGGCTAAAACATGGTAATAAATCACTCTTCATTTACATGACAGAAACTACAGATCTCTGACTTTAAATATCAGATGTGCTTAAGACAGCCCTTTTCAATAAGACGTGCCTAGCCATCAGCAAAATGTAGGTAAATTAAAATCTACAGCTACAGACAGACACTTGTCTCACCAATCTTTTCTCTTTCAGCCTTGAAGTCACCTACATTTTGCAATGTGCAATCAGCAAGAGCTCAATTAATAAATGGTGTGAAAAGAATAACTTTTGTCTGTATCTGAAGTGAAAAGGCAAAAAGTGTTTATAAAGGTGCCAGAAGCATCCTTATCAAAGCAAGACAACAAAATCCCTTTAAAAGAGTCCACTGAACAGATTTTGAGTGTGCTAGTCTTGACAAAGTCTTTTGAAACTAAATCAGCATGGTAGCAATATATTTTTTTCCTATTTCAAACCAAATAAATGAAATATTCATCATTCAGTATAATCACCGTATAACCACCACTTAATTGAGTTTTAACCACTACCACATAACTCAGGGGCAAGCATGAAGTATTAATTACCTAAAACCCACACATGTATAAAATATTTCAGACACATGATCTCTGACCCTACAAAGAGTTTGAGAAACCAACCAACCAATCAATCAAAACTTCTTACAGAAGTTCATACATAGAAAAGTTATGCAATATTCAATACTCCATTAAATATTCAGACTCTTTCTATACAGCTGTGGTCAAAGAATAAAAAATCCATGATTATGCAGATTTTAAAAATCCATAAACAATCACTAAGATGATCTTATACCTGTGAGACACAGATCATCCAATTTAATACAACAGCTCTCCAAGCAGGAGGAGTGTTTCCTCTCACTCATACAAAAGTGCCATTGAACTTCATGGCCTAAGAACGGGGCATCTGATTTTGATCAACTTCCCCCCCACAGGTCTGTGTGGTAGCTTATTGAGAGTGCTTTTCATGAAAGCATCACGATAAAGCCACAAAAAACATTTGTTTCAAGATAAATCAAAACCTCTTGAAGACCTTCCCCATTTAAAACATTTTCTGACAAACCTGGGCAAGCATCTGGAAAACAATGGGTAATCCAGCATTTTGAGGTAACATTATGGCTGAACTTTGCTTAGAGTTAAAATTCATTTAAAGAAAAAAATCTTGAATCAAAGCTGCATGGATTTCAAGAGGAAGAAGTTGCTTTTTTTCTTAAAAAAAAAAAAAATACATCAAAGTTCCAGAATCAAGATGCAGCAGAAAACAGGATAGCCCTGCTCTGATGAACGACGGGGGAGAGTTTAGGACTACTCAATGGCAATGCCTATGGCTCCTTAAGGTTCAACCCAAACTGTATCATCAGTCAAGCACACCACCTAAGGCTTTTCAGGCGAAGAGGAAAGTTGATGTGACCAAGACCATGAAACAAAGGGAAAAAAGGAACCACAGAACTCAATCTTTCTTGATAGAGAGAATGCAACAGATATCCAGATTCTTTCACTTTTTTAAATGAAAGACAAAGAAGTTTTATTAAAGGTCTTTAAGTTCATTATCAAAAAAATACAAACGATGAAAGAGAAAAAACTACCGAGAGAGGAGCCCCAGGTCGCAGACAGAGTGAGCGCTGCTTGGTGTGAGAACCAACAACATGGCAACTGATAATTCTGTGCTCTGTGCTCCTCCTCCTTAATGCTCAGTAAAAGGCCATCAGAAATCCCTCTTCCTCACCTCTCTCAATAGTATATAGACTTTGCTCAACTTTATTTGAACCAGCTTTTAATTAAACCACATCAGTCAAACTTATCTCTGCCTTTCCTATGGCTTTTAATCCATAGCTTCCAAGACGACCCATGAATAGAAGTTCATAATTTCGTAAGCAATGAAAGAATAAGGGACAAAGATCACAAAGAAACGTGTACAGGTCTGGTGGCAGAGCAACCAATAGAACTTCATTTTCCTTTCCTTAAGTGAAACGGCCCTTAGCCACAGGGCCATACTTTTAGATTGCTCCCTATAAAGATCACGCATAAAAACACTAGCTAGAAAAATGTCTTCAAATATATAAAAAAATGAATGAGGTAATTGATTATTTCTAACATAAACCAATTGATTATTTCTAACATAAACCAAGCTCTACAGAAGTAATATGGTTCGTTTTTTTTAAAAAATCTTGCATCACCATACTGGGCTCTTCTGCACCCAAAAAAAAAGTCCCCATCACTAGGATTCATTATCAACTTTGCCAACAGCTTCAGCTGAGGTACAAAGCACCGAGCAGGCGGGAAGCCTGGGCTGTGTATCCACCCCCAGATATATTCCCTCCAGGTCAAGTTTGAGGCGCATTTGCAAGGCATACATGTAGGCTGCTCGCTCCAATGCTGCCCGCGCTGCGTCTGCCTGGTAGGAGAGCGGAGAAGTCTTCGGGGACGTTGTACAATCTGGCACTATTTATGCGCATAAAATTGTGATCACAGGCTGAAGATGCAGGGTTTTCTCCGAGCCTAAATCCACAGCGTGCAACGCTGTGTGTACGTGTTGGTACGAGGCACTTGAAGATTGATGTTCCCGATGAGCATACTTTCATTTGAAAACTGTTTATCTCTTAATTTAACTGCATAGAGCCTTTGAATAGTCTCTCTTGATAACAGAGCTGCCAGTGCTAAATCAATCCTGATTTACCAACCCTGTCACTGGCCACAGAAACGTAAGATTGGAAAACTGGACTAGTCCAGAAAAAGTATAAATCATTGGATTATTTCAAAATATTAGGAAAAAAACACACAAAACCAATTAGAGCAGCAGACATAGAAGAGACTTAGACAGGAATGTATAAACTCACTACTTCATGTATTAAATGTCCAGTTCCACGGACATTTCATCTGTTTATATAAACAAAATCTTTTAAAAGTATCTAAGATTGCCTTAAGATTTTTCATTAAAGGAAAAGTACAGCCCCCAAACTGGCCTCAGCAGGAACTCCCTTCCCCAGACCCTATCAGGCAAGAAGTGAAGGACAGTACCATGAACTGGCACAGCAATGTCAGCAACACCACAGCTCCCCAAAAATCTGGTGCTCAGAAAAGACACTACCAATGCCCTAAGTCCAAATGTTATAGAGATCTGTTTTACAAGACTTTAAGGTTGCGAAAGTCACACTACGCACTGCCGCCTTCACAGCCTTCACTGTACCATCTCCAACCTCCCTAGTTACTACAGAGGAACAGTGATTGTTCGCAATAAATCTTTCCAATATTGCCACATTCCTTACCTGGATGTGCAACAACAGTCATAACACTGCTACAAGACACTCTCAGTGTAAAAGAAGGAGACAGAATTTTATGAGCTATTTATTAAATATAAATATTTCACATCAGCATACGAATTAATTACGTAGTGGCAGGTAACTCCAGATGGTGCTAGCTTGATCTAAAACTTTAACAGAAATCTTCTGAGAAACCCATTCATATTAGGAAGCTGGACACACAACTGTATTCTGGGGATTCTGCAATTAATTGTTTCCTGCAATCCAAAAACAAACAAACAAAAAAATCTTTGTCTTCCGGGCATCTGCTAAGTGTCCTAAAGGACGCATCTGCAGAACAGAGAGGTAAAGGAAAGTAGGTGGTAGCAGCTGTCACACTGCAGTCAAGATCCACCCAAACTGGTTAATGTGGTCTCCTAGGACACGGCAAATTTGTGCTCAAGTCTCCCTCCCACCCAGAAGGACTCGCAACACCTCTCGCTCTCCTAGAAGTCAAAAAACATCAAGCTGCAGGCAGCTGGAGGAGACATCTCAGATTTTTGTGCTGGCACTGTTTCTGCTTGCATGAAATGCATACCTTTAGGAGTAAATGCCCACTTCCACCAACATCCTATCTCTACCAGGAGACAGGAGCAAAATTTTGGGGAAGTTGTTGAAAAAACCAGCAAGGACAGAATTACCTCCTTCTCCAACAGACCCAAGTAGATTCCCCAAATCCTCTGCATAAGCACTTTCTGAGTCAAGGCCATGCTGTTTAATAGTAACCACAATTCTCCTTGTTTTTTTGTCTTTGATTTCTATATTCTTCTGTCTCTGAAGGGGCATAATTGGAACAAGGACTGCAAACACACAGTTCTCTCCTCAAAGAGCATCTAAACCAGTGAGCTATGGCATAGCCTTCCACCTGGTGCACCTTGGTGCATATTTCCTTTGTATTTTACACAGAGGAGAAGGATAACATCAACAATCGGCATAAATCAATTCCAGTCTACCCTATCCTCTGCAGGCTAGGAACTCTTCCAGGAGAAAAGTGATACACAGTCAGATCATCTTGAGGACATAAAGGAGATAAAACTGACCTCCTACACCCTGGGTGAACGCCAAGCTTTTCAGAAAAAAAGTTCCACTCTCCTCTAACCACATATCATAAATCTATACTTTCAGTTCCTTAGCTTTGGGAAGTATTTAAATAAAACCAGCCTTTGAAAGTGCTGAAACTGTCTCAATGTGCTGTTATTTCTACTTTGACCAAAACTACTCTGTGGCATTGACTCAATTTTGCAAAACTTTAAACTGTCTTAGGACTGCATATTTCAGTGAACGATTAATTATAAAAAAAAAAAGAAAAAAAAAGAAAACAAAACAAACCCCCTCAAATTCAAGTATTAGTTCCTGCGGTACTGATAGTAAATCAAACAGATTTAGCCAGCTATACAAAGAGGTGGGATACAGGTGAAGACCTCTGTTAATTCATATTCTGTCCAAATAAATACTGCCAGCACTAACAGTCTGAGGTTAATTGCATCAATAGAAAGTCATTAAGTCAAGTATACAATCTCAATACAATTACAGCTCAGTGGTAAATGTCTAAATGCATAAATCAAAAGACTAAGACAAAGATGCCTATAGGATGAGAGTCTGGATGTATCTATTGATCTCAGATTCACTACCAATAGGATGCGCTAAACAAATATTCGGGTGAGAACTTGATAATTCCACAAGAAGCGGAGTCCCAGTCCAAGAAATTTTCCTCTGGACCACTCATACGCCTGGGTGGATTCATCCCATCTACAAGATGTCTAGCATGGGACTTTTAAAAGCAGCCATGTTTAGAAGCCCATGAAAAGGAAGGGCTTGTTGCAAAGCAGGCGCTTACCTAAGCCAAAGTAAGTGTTTGGTGTGAAGTTAAAGGAGTTTCCTTACACTGTACTGGAGCGGGAAACCAGGAATCAGAAATATTAAGCTTCTAATTCTGCTATGAACATGGTACAGGACACTTTCACCACTTTCTGCCCAACTACCCATCTGTACAACGGCCATGCTTCTGGCCTGAATGTGACTGGAACACGCTACAGAATATTTAATGTCTCTTAAGTACTGTGAAATCCTTCTGAGAGAGCTGTCAGACAAGCACAACTTTTGTCATTACAAACCGTTGCAAAATTCTGGTTTCCCATCAAAATCTAAGTACTAACTGCCAAGAGATTTTTGAAGCATAACAGCCTGATTTGTTCCTTATTTGATTACTTGTGTTTGAATAAAGCATGGAGAAATACCATAACTCTACAAAAAGGTTTAATTTAATTTGGAAGATGGATATTTAGAGAAGCCATTGCCATGAATACAGCATATAGCAAAGTCTAGGACATCGTTAAGAAAGAGTTACTCCTCTAGAACAACGTACAGCACTGAAAGAGAAAGAACGGGGATTTTTATTACTTTTTTTTGGCAGTTGAAGAGTCAGCTATTAAAGTCAGGTACATGATTTAGTTTTGCCATCACCAGTGCGTGTCCTAGGAACAGGCATCTGGCCATGAGCATCACCTCTGTCCCTGCGGGTCCAGACAGACCTCGCAGGCAAAAGCTGTACCCGGCAGAGCAGCAGGACACCAGCCCCACCGGCTGTAACTGCCATACCAGCTCCACGGGCACGTCTGTGCCAAGCTGACATGCGTACAGCTTCCAGGCACAAAGGTGGCACATCCCTGCCGTCATCCGGCTGCAAAAACACCCACCCGGCTCAGGGAGGGCCAAGTCCAGACAAATCTGTCAAGCTGGTGTAGACAGGGAGATCAAACAGCTTAGAAGAGCCATTTGTTCATGTGGACAACTTCACAGTCAGGTCTCAGTCCTTCCTCAAGGTCTACGTGTTTACAACACTTACAAGCGAGGCGGTCACCTTAGAGAAGATATCCAGGGAGTCATTAGCAGTGCTAGAGTAACACTTGCAAATGCTGACAAAGACATTATAAGTGCCATCCCTACTGCTGGGCATAGGGCTGTCGAGCTTTCTCTAGGCACTATCAGGAAACCCAGTATCAACTGTCCCCTTGCAATCTTTTTTCACATCGTATTTAAATGTTCTTGCTTGAAGGAAGGACTTTTTACAAAGGGTTCCTGTTTCCAAGCTTCTCTAGATCCTTTTTAAAAGCTGGCTGAAGGAACATTTCAAAAGGAAACTTCTTTAGAAGTTAGTAATTTGGCTAACGGGCACTTTCAGACCATGGGATATTTGCAGACATTGCTCATTTTTTTTCTCCATCAGACTTGCTTTTGGAAATCTATTTAACTGAACCTGAACCCTACTAAGAAATTTAATACCTTTACAGTCTGGTTGGTTGGAAGGGAGCAAATCTCTGATTAGAGTCTGAGTTAAAACTCCAAAACACGTAACCTGTTATCCTCCTCCACACCAGCGAGAGTGCTGCCACCAAATCCGATACAACTGGTACACTCCACGGTTTCTGCTGCAGACTAGCAACCCACGCTGTCAAAGCCTGCATTTGGAGGTCTCAGAACATAGAAGAACAGACCCTCCTACTAAAATTAATCAGATTGCACATGCTGTATGTTACATCAGCAAGGTAGACAAATGTAAAGCAAAATCTTGCACAATGTCTCTGGTTCAGATCTGAAAATTGCTCTCACATCTCTTATATATACACATCTTGAGCCCTTTTATCCACCTGAAACCAAGAAGTAATCTTTTTCTTTGATCCCAGGCAGGAGTTTACAGAAATATCTCATTTACATCAACATTAATGAGAGGTATCATTTCAGTTTCACTGGTTTTAACAAATTAATATAGTACACAAATTTGTTCTTCCTCCTCTTTTCACTATTTCACACTTGCCTATCAGTCCCGTTAGGATCATCTTTAATGTATCTGCACAGTTGCAAATGAAACAGTTTTCGCTTTACAGAAGCTCTCACAAGAGCTTTCACACATCCTTACGTGCTCTTGCACAAAAACTCTCAACTTCACTCAGATCTTTTTCCAGATGTGTAGCTTGAGACTGAAAAATAAAGTCCATTAAAGATCAGAGAATTTACATGGTAGCACGATAATTCTGTATGACCCATGGCCTGTGCCTGACCACGTTCTCTCCAGTTCACAGAAAGCCTGCCAGCTCCATGGGCAGTCTCCTCTACCTACTTTCTATCTACATTATGCAACAGCCACATGTTTATTAAAAACCTTCCCTAACACTCCTTTGCCCTGACAGCAGCAGCTTATTCCAGGATTGAAAACATACTAAAAAGAGGAGGCATAAATACAAAGGAGAAAGGGCAGCCCGCCATGCCGTGCCATGGGGTCTCCCACGCCACAAAGGGCATTTGAGGGAGAAGCAGCAAGTCAAGCCCTCAAATCTCCAGTCTAATGGACAGAAAGGAGAAAAAGCATGCAAGGAAATGGAAATTCAGGCAAAAGGGACAGGATGGAAATCCGTATTTCTTGCAGGTAATAATGCTTTTAATTATGTATTTTTACTGTATATCCAATACCCAATCGCAACACATGAGAAATGAATTTACAGGGCACTTTTACATGCAGATGGTACGGCCACTCCCTCAGCAAACAGGGGACAGTAAAGAAATTATAGGAGAGGCCAAGTCCATGTAGGAAGTGGATGTGCCAGGACTGAATCATAGATGGAATTGAAGAAAGCCTAGAGAAGAAGAAGAGGAAAGTACAGAAAAAGTTAAAGCATTTTAAAAAGAGCACAGGGACTCTGCAGCCAAGGAAGTGGAAACTATTGCAAATCATGAAATCAGTTATGTGCAAAAGGAAGAACAAAGCCATCCTAAGACAAGAAAGGTGGAATGAAGGTCCAGAGCAAGGTTAGGAGGAGGAGGATGCCAGGTCAGATCTGTAGGTGGAAGGAGGATTATGTGGTAGCTTGAAGATATGATTAAACCATTTGAGCTTCAGGCAGTAAATGATGAGGAGCTAATAAAGCAATTCAAGGTAGAGAAGATGATGCAGCTGGAGCAATGAGAAAAGGTGGCAACTATACCTTCAGGACAATGTATGGGAGGAGAAATTAAAAACCACAAAAGCAAGAATAGGGGAAGCCAGAAAAGAACAACACAAAAAAACAACCCAGCAGCCGCATAGACATCAGCACTCAAGCTCAGAACTGCAGGAACAGTTTCAGAGCCAGGAATGATGTTCCCAGATGAATCATTGGTGCTCAGTGAGCTCCTTTCACTCGCTCCCTTTCCCTGTCACAGCCTCTTGCCCCCTGCCCACCTTCTCCCAAGCTATCCTTAGTTCACCCCTGCACAACCTTCTAGGGGCTAAGAAACTGTAAGGAATGGCACCCATCTCCCCCAAGTTTCTCTCCATCGATTAGCACTACGGGAGCTCTTGCTGGCTTTGGTTGCATCTTATTTTTTCACAAGTCACCCTCCCCTCTGCAAGTGAGGAATAAACCTATGAGCAGAGATGCAAACAAACAGGAGCTGGTCTGAAGCACATGTGATCTTCTCAGTCATCTCAAAGCAGCCTAGGAGGGCTTACCAGGATCCTGGAAATTGTCTAGCACCCCCTAGACGCCTCACGAGGAGTACTAGGAACTTCAGCATGAAAAAAACCCTTACTCTAGGAAGCAAGAGAAAGCAAAACCAGCCCAAATTAATACGGATGCAACATATGTTCCCTCCTCCATCATCTGCCCTGCCTGCACATTGCACGCCGCCATAAGGATGCCACCAATAGCACAGGTTCCTCAAGAGCCAAGATGATTTACAGTCAGAGCAGTTTTACACCTTCACTGTACCTGCTCAGCAGGTCACACCACGCTACAGGGCAAGGAGACCAGGAGTTGACGTGTCTGGCCGGAGCTGCACAAGGGGTGACAGGGCCAGGGGAGTCTCAGTGCAAACAAGCACACAGCAGGTGCCAAGTATTTCATCCCGCGCCACAGCCCAGCACCCGCCGTTTCCAGCACCTAGTGGCTGTGGCTGGCTATCACTGAAATACATGCATATTCACAAGCTATTCTTAGCATGCACTGGAGAGGCGATTACCAAATTATCCAGTTACATAATCTCCTCTTTTATATAATCACTACGATGCTCTTCTCCTTATGCAATACGGAGGGCGACTTCCATTGGCTGAAGCAGCTCCTTCCCCAAGGAGAGGTGCACCAGCAGCACCGTGGGTGGACATACTGGCTACCGCAGGTGCAGGGATGAGTGACAGCGCGAACCGACTCGAAGCGACTGAGCTTTTCAGAAGCAGCAATGTGTAAACGTGTGCCTTCAGCCCAGGGAAGATGTGAGCATCCCTGCCCACACTGTTCCAGAAGATGCACGGAACAGAGATCACCTGCACCTCAAGCTGGTTGAGATGCCAAAGTCAAAGGCACCCAGTGCTCTCCACGCGGTCTGACCCAGGACTCACTAGAAGCAAGTGGGATATCTCCACTGACTTCTAATAGGTTTTGGACGGAGCCTGGGATTAGGGCTTTAATAAAAATAGGAGGTCAAGATTACTACAGAATTAAAACAAGCTTAATCCAAATTCCCCTGGCTTTGTGCCACAGTCACGACCGTGATTTCCACTCACAGGGAAAACCAGGTGAAGCTTCAACCAAAATTGGTCCCTGCAGGGCACCTTGCGACATGTGCACACACAGGGAGCTGACAGCTTGGGTCAGCAAAGCTACTGTGGGAAGTTTCACCTGCCAGAAGGTTTTGGGCATACCCAAAGGTGTCTCCTACAGCATTTTCAGGATCTCAATCAACGCCTTCTAGGAAGACTGCAGACATCTACACAGACAATTGCCACATATAGGGTGTAGCAAGATTCAATTTGCTAATGTTCACCCAGGGCTTTAAGAAGTCAGCATCAAAAGCGTTACCTGCAGTAAGTGAGCAGCACAGTTTTAGTCCTGGATTTCAGAAAGTTCAAGCTCCAAGACCCACAGATCACCTGCAGACCCTGAAACACTTCTCCATTACCATGCTGCAGATTCCGCATTAAACTCATTTAGCTGTGTGTTGTTTGCATTATGGGAAACCCCCAAACTGTGAAGCCCCTTAACAACAAGACATTAACACTACTAAAACCCAAAGACCTAGTGCTGTAAGTACCAAAGGAATAGAAGACAAAACAAACTAACAACCTCTTCCAATTGACATCCAAACCCAAAGCCTTCACTTTTAATCAAGGTTACACAACTAGCAGTATTTCGCCATTATTTGGCACTTACTGCCTCCTCTTCTCCCTAGATTCCTTAGAAACACAGGTCACCCCAAGAAATATGCAGGCAACCCCCCAAGCCATAGCGTGGCACAATAGGCCTTAAGCAGGGACACATGTGCATGAGTTTGGGAGCAGAGGCTGCTATCATTTCAGCTACAGAAAAAAAAAATAATGAAGAGGCTTAATGTTATCTTACACTACATCTCGAACTACAGGATGACCCAGTTCTGAAGAGGTTTAACCCAATCCCATACGCTATTATTACTTCGGTATGACAGCTGGGAGATGTGAGTTGCCTTAGACAAAAAGCAGATCAGAGCAGAACTGGGGTCCCTCACGCAACAAAACCCTGCACACGTTAGTGCCTGTCAGGACAGCACTGTCGACAGCTCAGGATCAGTGGGCGTCCTCAGCACTACTGCTGCTCAAACCACTGAAAATCATGATTCTTGCTAAGGGTATTTGTTTGGGATAGACAAGACAGCAAGATAGGAGCAGCTCATGTCAGTCCTAAAAAGAAAAAGAAACCATGTAAAAGCGGAGATATTTGAGATATCAAACTTCACCCCTCACCCCTCTTTCCTCCTTTTTCATAAGGCTGGACAACTGGCTGACCATTTGAAAGTAGCATATTCAGAGAGGAAGGTTTTCTCCTCTGTTTTGAACTGAAATCCTGCCAAACTTCATAGCATTCAAACAAATGAAGGTAGACTTTTACACCCGTCATCCTTCCTGCCCAGGTTGAACCCACAGGTCCAAACGCAGTGGGGAAGTAGGGCCCGCAGCTGGGAACTCACAATGTAAGAGAGCCAGCAGTGAATTCCTGGATCTCACTCACACCAGTATTGAGCTAATTATCTGTAGCGATGAGCAATACATTTTCCCCTCCCTAGGAGCAGAAATGAAAGAAAACACTTGCTTGACTCATCCTTGCCTGATTCTTGCCTGAAGAGCTGAAGCACGCTTGCAGGCACCCACCACAGCCAGAAGCGCCCGCACCGACTTCCCGCATTCCCAGAGATACTGTGGGGAAAGCAGAAGGGCTTTTGCTGTGTTAACAGCTTTTCTGTCCGCTTCAGTGAAGAGATTTAATAAAACCGGGAGAAATGAAACACTGAGTTACACCTGGGCAGCTCCCCAGGTAGAGACCCTTACACTGTTATCATACCATTGTGTCGAAATAGGAGTCACTGTGCAGTACAAGCACTTTAATATCAATCTGTTGTGCTGACACCAAAGGGATTGTACTAAAACCAGCACAGTAGAAACAACTGAACTTTGCTGCTTAGGCAAGGAGTGCCTCCCGTCCGGAAAGGGAGAAATACAGACTCAGGATACAACAGAGAATTTTCTTGGCCTACCTTTGTCCATCAGGAATGTAGACAGGCACAACTGTGTCAGCAAAAAAAACACACCAAGTTTGCAGCAACTTAAAACGAGCCTGTCTCTGCTACTACAGCCACAGGCATTTTTTTTTTTTTTCCTAGTACACATTCCCTCATGGAGCTCCTAATTTCTTGAAGATTAAATCTTCTAGATCATGGACACACTACCAGCTCTTAACCCCATAGCAGCACAAGCCTGTCACGGCAACTACACTGCTGGCAAGACTGCGCTAAGCAGAGGAGGTCTACAAAGCATCACCCTTCCTTGGGTGGCAGTGCCATTGAGCCCCAAGAAGAAGATGAACACATGCAACAAAATACTCCTCTTACATCCAGTGTAAAGCTCTTGAAACACATGCTGCCCATGGTCTTCGGTCTGCCAGCAATAAGACCCGTGCCACGCTTCCCACATGCTCATGTTCCTTTCATATTAATTTCATTTCAGGGTTCTCCAGTTCTTCCTCTTCTGAAGGAGAATCCAGTCAGACTGGAATATATGTAACTAGAAAGGCATAAAAATACTTGCCTCAACTTACTGTATTGGAAAGACAGATTTGCCTAGGTATGGGATCCATGATCCTCACCTCTAATTCCACCAGCACAAGACCCGAGAAGGAAGGATTCACCCTCAAAACTATTGCCAGCTACTTAGCTGCATGATGTCCATCAACATCAGAGGCAGGAGACCACGACAACTGGCACACTATCATTCCTACTCCAGCTGGAAAGGACAAGTTGCTTACAGACGGCTTGAGCGCAGCCAGGTCTGGAGTCAGGGCACACTCCCACCACCCTGCTTCAGCACTTTCCACAAACAGGCACTTTGTGCTGCCATTGAATGCAGAATCTAAGGCCCAGATCACTTCACAGTCACTTCCAGTGAAAGGTGAATGTTTTTTCTTTCAGACCTCCAAATGAGAGAGAGTGAAGGGTGCACTGGAGTACTGCTGTGTTTGCAGCTACCCATCGGCAGGTCTCGAGGACAATGGTCCCTCCCACACTGCAGCTGATGGTGAACCTTCCCTAGAGGTACGGTCTCCAGCCTTGACTCCCTCCCACCCCACATACAGGAAAAGCTGGGAAGGTCATTAGCTGCAGGCTGAGCACTTCTGCTCTGACGGACACTTGGCAAGCAATGTGGGAAAATGATAGAACACCGTCTGGAAAAGTTAGTCTTATCTTGATGGCATCTTTCAGAGGAAAACAAAAAGCAGACTCCGCTAGTTCTCCCTTCTAGCAGTGCATGGAAAAGGTCTGCACAATTGCCTTCTACACCAGTACAAATGCAGTACTGTCTAGGGACATGGTTTAGTGGTGGACTTGGCAGTTTCAAGTTTATAGTTGGACTCGATCTTAAAGGTCTTTTCCAACTTAAAATGATTTTATGATTCCCGTCAGGTGATACCTAATGTCTTAAAACAAGAAGCGTGCTATAAAAAATGGGCAGTTCTGCTTCAATCCATACATCCTCCCTCCTCTCTTGTAGAAAGTTTCACGATGCTATCACTGCACAAACTTCTGCGAATCAATCTCTCACTTTTTATTCCCTCTTACTTTTTTCAACATCCCCTTTTTGGTGGCTTAGTCATCCATAGCATCAGTGGGTTGATCCAATTCTTCTATGGCCACGCGGTCACTAGACCTGCAGGAGCTGGCAGAACAAGGGGTTAGGGATCCCCCTTGTTAGCAACAACCTACCCCTGCACTGGATGAGACACAAATTAGAAATCAATTCTTGTTAATTCCTTTCCTTCTAAAACTTCACCAGACTGAAAGCTGAGTCATTGAGAAAGAGGAAGAGATTTTTTTAGTTGAGCTATTTAAAACATGGGTTTAGTTAACACCTATTTAGTGTAAAGCTGAAGACACACTTGAGCAGAAAGACATTTTTAACTCAGCAGTGAAAACTTTTCCACTTAATATGCGAGAAACCTGTCAAGATATGTTGCTCTCAAACAGGAAAAAAAAAGAAAAAAAAAAAAAAAGAAGAAGAAAGCATTCAACAAATCTAGACTCTCCTCTCATGCCCCTCTGAAATATCAGGCATGGTATTTCATCTCACGGATTACCTTACCGATGTCACAAAGGTAATAATACATGTTTTTAAGACTTTATGTTTCCCTTGCCTTCGAAGTGCTATTTAACGCTCAAGATCTCGGGCTGTGTCCCCCAGCCTTCAGGCAGACCTAAGATTCGTTGTCCAAAAGGCACAATTTGAGCAAAGAAAAAAGATCGTTTCAGAAAGGCCCTGACTCTTGCTATTCAGAAGAGTTTGTATTTGCCATAATAAATCCTAACAGGATTTCAACAAAGCCTTCAGCAAAACACAAATACTGTGCAAACAGCTGCATTGCTGAGGATACAAAACAAAGCAGTATCTTTAAAAAGTAGGCTTAAAAATTCAAAAATGCTGGATTTCTGTATTTTTTGTTTGTTTTCTTATACGGATTTTACTTTATATCACAACAAATTTGAAGTATATTGGAAGCCATCTTGTCCCAGCAAGAAATAAGATCTTTTTCTTTTAAAATTCTGTAGCATAAGCTTTACCATTATTCTATTTCTGCCTGTAAACTCAGCCTGCACAGATGAACAGAGCAAACTTGGGAACACTCATCTCAGTTTTCTACGCTTCTTCCTAGTGGAGTAAACCAAAATAAATTTGCATTAAACCAAAGAGAGTTTCCACTGAGCCTTGTCGGTTTTTTTTTTCACTGATTTTAGCTAAACCCATTTTCAAAGAGCCACTCAAGTCTAAAGGCTTGCTTTGGTCAAGTTTAACACATCCTTCCAGACACCTGCATTAGCCGAGTGGGAAGCGCCGAGATAAGAGTCAGAGGACTTTCCTTTTATAGAGAAAGTGTAACTGAAGGTGCTGAACATTTTTGACTGCTGTAAAAAAAAAAATAGGTTTTATAGATGTCTTTTCTGATGAAAAAGAACCCGAAGACCTCCCCAAAAAACACCACACAGCTATTCACACCTTGCCTTAGAGAATGCAAATGGCACTTGGCCACCATTCCCTTCCTGCGGCGAACGCAAATCCGTCTCCTCCTCAGCAGGAGCAAAGTGAGAAAAGTGTGCAAGCTCAGTCCTCCCGCTTGGAAATCACAGCCCATCTCGCTGCTGTCAAGAGGCAGGGAATGCTTGCCAGCACCAGTTGGATCCTCAAACTATAAATCATAAGTAAGCTCTCTCCTCCCTTCACTCAGCAATGCAATAGCTGCTTTCCAACCAGCTCCAAGAGGGTAAGAAAAAAATCCACCAAAAATTAAGCTGCTACACCCCTACATAACTAAAACTAACAAGCAAGAGAGAGTTAGTGGACATATCTACACTGACAACTCCCTTGTACAATTTTTGAAATAGACTTTTCCCCATTGCTTTGGCCAAGATTATTCCTCCCATCATCCACAGATGCAACACCCGCAAGAGCTGAAACATCAGTAGGACAGTGCCAACGGGCTTCCACAGAGAGAGACATCATAGACACAACAACCCTGGCGTGCACGCACCTTCGTACATTCAAAGATATATACTTTCCTATAATAGGTGTATATATAGGAAAACCTCACAGCTAATGGATTGAAAAAAATACCAGAAAATAGGGGCAGGGGAGTGTTTCTCCATAATCCTCACAAACTTCTTGAATTCTACCTGTGCCTACAATGATTACACTTTTTTTCCTTTTTTTTTTTTAAGGCTGGTGTTTTTGCCCATCTTACTGTGCTTGTTCCTACACAGATTAGAAAAAAAACCCAAACACTCAAAACCAAACATTACCACAAACCTCTTCAGGAAGGACTGAAGGTTTCTCTTATTCTCTAAAATCTGTCCTGTTGAAGTCCACTTACGAAAATAATACTAAAAAGCTCCACTCAGCAGTTACCCAACTGAGAAGCATTAGCCAGCTTTGCCATTATTTAAACAAATCTTATATGACAGACTGTCGGAAGTGCTTGAATTTTATTTAAAGATAACACATTTTGCTGTTCATATGACATGTCCATTCTTTCCTTCTTAAAAAAAAAAAAAAAAAAGCACTCGACTCTTTTGTAGTATCTTTCATCTGCCAAATTAACAACTATAGCGATCATTTTTTTCCCAACAATCCGATTATCAGTATTTCTATCAGCATCCACATTATAATTCCTAGTAATGAGAAACTGAATGTGTAGAAATATCAAGGATAGCATTTCCAAAAGCAATGATCTGAATTTTGTACAGTCATGTGGAAAACCTCCATGGTGGGATTATCACCCACATCTCACACCAACTACCACAGGCCTCAGCTTATCTTAAAACAGAGCACTAAAAAGCTTGACTTAAATATTCAGGCAGTTGTATTAGCTCCTAGGCTCTTCCGGACACAACATATGGGCCAACCAGAAGCTTAGGCATCTAAAATTATTTGACAGTTTTGAAAGTTGAGGATACCCAGCAAGCTAGGCAGCAGCAGTAACAATAAAACACCTTCTTTATTACTAATGCAGCAAAGGCAGGGTCCTCTCCCAGGCTTGAACAGCTCTGTTCAGCCTCTTTATCCTTTAGCTGAGCATCTTTGAGTTGAGCTTCAGCCATTCAGCCTTCCTCCACCCAGCACTTCTACAGCTTGCAGAAGTACTCACTCAGTCTGAGAAATAAAGCCACACAGAGATACTCTGGTGCCCTCATTCAAGCTGAAAATACGCTTGTTTCATCATCAAGTGGGTAGGGGAGCTGCTTGTTTAGTTTTATTTTTTTCCCCATCCTAAAGACATCGTTATCCATTAAAGTCACATTTAATCACAGATGGCCAAAGCCTTTGGGATGTCTAATGAAATAAAAGCAGAAAATCTTGATGTATATCCCAACCAGACACCGCTTTAAGTATCTCCTCAAAGCTCTCCATAAAATTGAGAGCCATCAACTCACACAAAACCAAGACAAAATGCAGTCCGGTCGGTGTAACCACAAGCTGTGCTAGCGAGTGAAACCACTGGCTGTTCATGAATGTTGAAATCGCATACCCCAGCTCTACAGGTCTACCAGACATCCAGGCTCCCGGTGAAAAGGGGCGTTTCAGGCAACTGCAGTTAGCAGCGCATTGCTACCTCCAGGTAGTCTTAATTAATTTGAAACAGACAGGTAGATGAAGATTCAGAAGGGTTCATTTCTTCCTGCAAGAACCAAAATTACCTGTCAAGTCATCCACTTTAAAAGTTCCTCATTTTAACATACATGTTCAAGTGGTCAGCTGTGACTAAGTTATGCACAAAACTCAGAGAATCTTTAGCTTTCCTCCCCCAGCAACAAGATCTTCTCAGAGAAGAGTTTCCTGGGCCTGGAGATTTTTCTTCTGTCATAGGAAGTTTGTGGTTATGGTGGAAAACCCTCGCCAAACATGAAAACTCTCCCTTTCCTACTACCACAGTGCTCTGATCATTTCTGTAATTAGTGTATCTCAAGCTCTTCTAGAGGAAGGATCAGCATCCCAGCATCGAGAGCCAGTACCTTCTTACGTGTAAATCCTGCTTCAAAAGCGATGTCTTCAGTCACCTTCATGAAACCAACCACTAGTGCTCGCAACCACCTTCTGCCCCTCAGTCCCTCTTTTGCATCTTCTGCCGTTACATCAGGGGCAACACACCAGCGCTCCCCCATGAGAGCATGGCACAGTCACTCACTGTCTAGGCTTCAACCTAAAAGCCACAAAGAAACACTCCCTGCATCCAAACTCACACCCACCACAAATGTGATGTATGTTTATTTGTGACGGAGTTTACACCTTTTGTCGACATAACCAGAAACAATAGTTTTGAATGCACACAAACAGAAAATGCATGAACATCTTGCAATGAGTATTTTGGGTAATTTAACCAAGGAGAACTTTAAACAACAGGAAACTACTGCAAATTGCTCTAAAGGACTAAACGGCTTCCTCTCCCCCTTTATTTGGATAACAATCCAAATGCAAAATGCTGAATGAAAAAGAGATTCCTCGGCTCACACTCTGTTGTTAACTAAGATCACGTCAAAGCTGCAAAAAATTATAGTAATGATGCTATTTCACATAACAGCCAGTATTGAAGTTAGTGCAGAAGACAGAAAAAGTTTCAAATACCAAAAACCTTCTAAACAACCAGATGTCTCTGATGCAGTTATTTAAACTCCCAGCATTGTTTCCGGGTCTTTTTTTTTCCTGCAGAATACAATTCAAAGCAATTTGCAATTCTTCTTATTTGCGTAGCATCTCATTTGAAAAGGTATCCTAAACCCTTGTAAAAAAAAAAAAAAAAAAAAAAA
>VWZK01002075.1:458098-499940 GCA_013396935.1 Baryphthengus martii
AAAAAGAAAAAAAATCCCCACAATTAAAACCAGTATAAAAGCTTAAATAACATCAACATCGGCTACATCCAAAGAGGATTTATGCAAATTCCTAAAATCTTCTCCAGCAGAAGACACTCTAAGAGAGTAGAGACATCTAATCAAACAGATCCTGGAGAAGCGAAACCTTTCACACTCTCAGATGAACAAATTCCCTCTGGGAAATGCCAGTGCTCATTTCATTTAATCGACATTTTGCCATTTGTGCTTTCTGAAGAGCTTCTGCAGAGTCAAGGAGCAATCATGGGCCAGGCTCTGGGCCAGGTTTACAGCCAGGGTAATGAGAAACAGCCCAATTAACTTGAAAAGAGTTACATTTATTTACATTAAATGGTGACTTTGATCTGAGTGTTTCAATGGGATGATGCTGGATGACACAGTGGGCAACATACCAGAAATCGTTCATCTATGTAGGTGGCATAAATATGTAGTAAACAACATTTTCATGAATTAAATCTGTTACCAAAACCAGTAATTACACAGACAGCACTCTGGATTCCATGTATGGGTTTAGTGGTACGTTGTATTTTTCAAAAATTTAATTCGTTTTCTGTCTAAACGGCATCATCACAGAAGCAACACAGCTCCCCACCACTCTGACACCTTCAGCTAGACTACCTCTGGGCTTTAGAAATGTGAAGATGCACCTAAACTAAGCCCGTGGGTGTTTCCGAAGTCATCCCAGTGCGCCGCCATCGCCCGTGTCCTGAGGATGACTCCAGTGCTCTGGCAAAGGAGCTGTGCATGGCAGCGTGCCCGCCATGGACCTGGCCTACGCTGGCTACCACTGCCCCTCGCCTTGCCCCCAACCCCAAGGTTAAACAAAACGCCAACAGACAGCTCGCCGCCAGAAAACATCTGTCATCCACCTGCTAAAAAAGGAGTTGGTTTCCCAGCCCCACGATATTGCTGCGTGGCACAAATCCCCCCTCAACTAACGTAAGCTACTCGTTTTTGTTTTCTTGTTCACTTGTTTGTTGTAGCTACTAAAGCCGCGCTACCCAGGCTTTCCAAGAAGTTTAACCACGCTGCTCGATGCCGCCACGGCTTCTCCTGAGCTGATGCCACCAGGTCCTCTGCCTCGCAACGAACATTTTGTCCACGAGAGGATACTTAAACTAAAAATAAATGTCGCGCGCTCCATTTAACCCTTCCAGAAAGGCGCACGTTTCGTGTCCCTCGGAGAGCCGGGCACCCCTTTAAGGCAGTTTCCAACAGCCTGTGCCCCTGTCTACAGGTTCCGCGTTATTGGGCACCACAGATCCCCCTTTTTTTTACTGCTCCCGCAACAAACCATTAAAAGGAAAGCCAGGCAGTCGCTGCCAACAGCCGTAACCTCTGCCTCCGAAGGCAGTGGCGCCGGGTTTTGCCCAGCCCGGCCCTGCCCCGCATCGCCACCCCCGCGCACTCCTGACCGCGCACCGCCCGGCAGCTAGGGGAGCCGAACTCCTTCGGGCAAGGACATTAACCCCCAAATAAACACTGTAACACCACCTCCCACACACACCCCCTCGGCTGGGTACGAGCCGCCAGCTTTTCCTCCGCGGGCCGTGGCTGATGGCAGATCCCCCCACCCCCCCCTGCAGCCGCCCCGAGGCTGTCGCAGGCGGGCAGGGCACCGCTCCCCAACCGCCGCCCTCCCGGCCCATCTCACCTCCCACAGCAGCGAGAGCAACAGCGCGACCCCGGGCTGGAAGCGGTTCATCTCTCTTCTTCCTCCTCCTCCTCCTCCTCCTGNGAACCGCCGCCGGCCGCGCTGACCCCACAGACCGGCGGCCTCCCCGGAGAGAGGTTGTGCGGCGACCCCGGCGGGGTGACCGGCCGGTGGGGGGATCTCAGGTGACGACCCCGAGGAGGAGGAGCAGGTCTATGTAAGCCTCTCGNCCTCCTGCGGTGGCGGGGGGCTCGTCCCAGCCGGCTCAGCAAGCGCGCACGGGCGCTGTCAGCGGCGCCATCCCCGCCGCCGGCGGGGGACACACGGACACGGGCNCTGTGGGATCCCTGGTACAAGGCAGCCATGGACATGTTAGAGCAGGTCCGGAGAAGGGCCATAAAGATGTTCACAGGGCAGGAACACTTCTCCAGTGAGGAAAGACAAAGAGTTGGGCTTATTCAGGCTGGAGAAGAGAAAGCTCCATGGAGGACACCTTATTGCAGCCTTTCAACACTTAGAAGAAAGAGGAAGAGAGACTTTGCACCTGTAGTGATGGGACAAGGGGCGATAGTTTTAAACTCCCTTCCCATTCCTGTGTTGCATGACCCAGGAGACAGCACTTTGGAGACATACCAAGACACAATGACTCTTCACAGAGAAGCCAAATAGCCTGACCGATTTAGGGACACCAAATTAATCTGAATGTCAGTGCTGAGCATGGGTGGTCTGTGCCACTGCTCGATTTCCCATCAGGGGTGCTCTTGCAGCCCAGGGACAGGCAGAAACCCTGACAGTACAGACTCTGGGAGGGCTGAGAAAACACTAAGGCATAAAGAAAAAGTAGGAGAGGAATCTGGAGTCTTGCAACCTAGGACGCCACCACCCTCGGAGGCCAACATTGCCTGCACTTTGAGCTGATGGCCCACTGTTAGATGTAGGCAGGCAAGAGCCAGCTATCAGATACATTTTGGTTAATAATTAAACACATGCATCACTACTGAGTTTAGGATGAGACCCCAGATTTATTTTTTTTTTCTCAAATAAAGGAGGCTTCAGCTGAGGCAAGAAAGGGAAAAAAACCGAAGCCAAAACCGCTTTTTTTATCCAATAGACAGCAGTGGGCTGGAGGAAGAGGAAGCCACACAGTCTAGTAGCTTATGCTTCCCAGTCTATTGTTTATTATCCAACCTAGATAAAGGTATGGATAGCCTATGCTATAAAATTCTTTCCAGGCCAAGCGATAAGCTGAAAAAGGAAAACCAGCTCCCAACCCAGGAATAAAGGGGTATTTCATTTTAGTCATATCTCGTCTGCCTTAAGTGATGTCTTCTTTCCTTTCCACCTGTCTTCAAGGAGCTATCTTCATCCCCAGGGAAAGGCCATTAGTTTTAATGGAGTTTGAGTACAAATGAACTCGGCCCAGCATGTGGCATTTTCTCAGCAAAAGTGCAAGTTGCAGAAGAGCCCCTTAGAGCTTGTCTAGGCAACAGATAGATGAACACTTTCTATCTCCCATGCTGGAGCTCACCAGCAAGGCAGGCAGGGCGCACACACTGCACCGCTTTGACACAACAGTGCAATGAGATAAGGCTTTTGTTGGAGGTGAGGTCCCTAGGTGAAAAAACAGCCCCTTCCTTCACGTCCTGATTCCAGTCTTTCTTCAGATACAGTATTTGAAGAGCTTAATACTCCAGAGCATCCAGAATCCTAGAAACAAATACATATATATATTAAAAAATAACAATATAGTTCCAGGAGCTGTAGCATTAATGAAGCTTTATCTGGTTGGAGCTTACACTGCAGCTGGGATATTCACAATATCCTTCTCTTCTGTGGATTCTTAGGTGTTCCTCAATAATACTGCCATCATTCTCTCACTAGAGGTGCCAATATTAACACATTTCTTTTATTCGTCCATCTCTATTTCCTGAAACATAAAAGCATACGTTATTTCTGAGAGTGCCACTCCTCTACCAATCTATCTTTTTTTTTTCAAATTCAGTAACAACTTCAAAAATTCCTAGAGAGGACCCACAGTACACATATCTGCCTGTATCCTGTAGATCTTATTTATTTTGAACCCAGCCTGGTGAATAATTTTAAAGAATAGAGTGCTTATAAACTTCCTTTTATGGAGTGTTTTCTTGTTTATGTTGAAACAGTTGTTTCTAATACTATTGAGAAATAATTCCACAAGGACTGTGTGAGAAGCAGGTAACAGCTTTATTATGAACAAACAAATATTCTCATTTGCTTCTCTGCACGAACTGAAAATAATGATGTACATCTACAGTTTTGTATTGATTAAAGTATATCACTACCTCCTTCACAGGTGCTATTAAAAGTTAGTCCAGTTCTTGAGGTTTTGCCAAACTCTATATTTTGTGTGTAGCATCACCTCAAATACATTTTGAAATTCTTTTTTTATAATTATGTAAATGGCAATAGCTTTTGTCAGTAAGGAAAAGAAAGCCCTATTAAATTACATACGGTATTCAGTAAGTGTCTCAGCCTTCCAAAATCATCACTGATATCTGTTGAGAAACTACATTAGCATTATTCATTTGCAAACAGGTAGAAAAAATATTCATGAATGCAGCAGTAACCAGCCAAGACAAACATAATGTCATCTTCCTGCAGCTTCCGTATCTTGTTCAAAGCACTTTGTTTATCCAGGGTGTGTTTTTTTAAAGATCCCGTGCCGCTTTTAAGGCATGGGGTATTTGCTGAAAAGCCATAACCATTTTTCTAACCGTCTAGCAGTTTACACAAAGGTGTAGTCTCTTGTCAGAATAATAGTTAAATTATAATCCCATTTCCCGGAATAAAGACTAATTTTTTTTCATCACTTGCACCAATAACTACTCATTGTGACTGACTTTAAATGAAACTTTAAAGAAAATCTGACTCAGGACCTACTCCAAATTCAGTAGCATATTGCCCCTAGTGCCTCCATCTTCAATAATTATATCTTCAGTAAGAGTCTATGGAGGTAGAGAGAGATGATCGAGATATAGTAGGCCTTCTTCCAATGGTAATGTAAATATTCATACCTTCTACAACTCAACTGTTACATGGAAGGACATTACTGAGCAGAACAGCATGAGTTAAAAAAAAAAAAGTCCCTGATTTGTGTTTTAGTATTCCAATACATTCAGTTATTAATTTTTTAAATTTTCATTAATATCTACAAAGCTCATGAAGAGGTTAGTTTTCCATAACTACTGACATTAAATAAAAGCCACTGAACTGAAACAGGATGACTGCTTACTGGATTGGACTCAGAGACCTTTGAATAAGAGTCCATAGTCATAGTCACTACAAACTACCACACTGGAAATCTGTGGCTGCTTCAGACACCATTTCCAAGAGAATATAACGGATTTAACAGATATGCTAAGAAATGAAAGGTGGAGTGATTGTGAGCCACCCTACCTGGGCTTCCACAGAACAGCCTCACTGTTCACACTCTCTGTGGCTTTCAGGCTTTCTTGGTGAAGTCAGATACTTGTCCATCATACTCAACAAATAATTCTATAGCAAACAGTGTTTTGAGAAGCAGCAGTTACAAGATAAGCATTAGTATTCCAAAGGACAAAGCTTATTGATTGATCATACTACCCAGTGCAACCAGAATAGCCGTGTCAATCAGATCAAATGCTTTTTTGTTCAGTTTTCTCAATCAAGAATGGAGTTTTAGCCCCTCGGCAAAGATACTACTGCATTGTGTTAGAGAACTCAGGAGCTCAGAGGGATTCTTTTTTTTCTGCAAGATGGATCATTTGTAAATGCAAACTCTTTGTTTGCAGTCCATGGTGCAAGGACAAACATCAGCTTGGTGGAAGCATTAAGGAAGGTTAAGTTCATTCAGAGCATTGTTATAGGACCAAAGCTCAGCACCAACGAAATGTTTAGGCTTTGAATTCCTGTTTGGACTCCTGTTACTGATTTTAGTGGATAGTTAGGAGTCTAAACACATACTGTTGAAACTAGAAGTAGTCTGCACCGCCTCGGGCCTGAGCACGGTAAGTATGAAACGCTGTCAAATTAGCGCAGTAACTTTTCAGGCTGCCTTCAAACAGTTTGTAAAGAGACAGAAGGAAAAGGTCTTCTGGGCAGATGATCACATCTGCCAGGGGAGGAGGACAGGGCTGAGTTGCATTTGTAGGAGAGAGGGAGATAAGATGAAACAGCCTTATTTTGGCCAGAGAGAATCACGGTCAGAAAACGAGTAAGATTTTGTCAGGAGGATCTGGAAGCCACAAGAGGACCAGGAGACAGAACTATTCCAATAGAAATTCCCAGTAGTGATACGTGTACTGCTGATGGCCTGCAAGCCATGGAGCAGTAGTGGTGTGGGGCAGAGAAATGCATTTTGAGTCCTCCCTTGGAAAGGTGAGAGCCTGTAGTATGGAGGCAGGGTAGGGGAAGAAGAGGTGGAAGATATTTTCCACTTCTGATAAGGCACAGAACCAAGAGCCACTGCCTTCTATTACTGAAGCTGAGTAACTCAGCTGTAATTTATATCTAAATATGTAATAAACCAAACCACTTTTTGCTCCAGAGTCCTTATTAGGGTTCAGTAAACTGCAAATGGAAAAAAGGATGCTCTGGCTGAATGTCTATGCATCCCTGTCAGCGCTTGCTTGCTCTCTGCTTTGCTCAGTGACACTGATTTCTTCTACAGAGCAACCACTTGATTTAAAAACATGGTTATTCTCCCAAGTGTTAAATGGGATGAGGAGAGGAAAGGGGTGTTGGCAGAGACTAAGAACTAGAACTGATCCTTGTCAGGAGTATGTCATGTATCCAGACACTGTCAGTGAGCACTCTCAGCACTCAGGAGAAACTGCCTGGGGAATGCAATTCCAAACACACGGCATCATAATGGAAATGCAAAGGCATCCCTTGTGGCCTCTGAGGACGAGACCCCTGGAATGAAGTAGTCTGAAGCACTTTATTTTTGCTTTGTCTTATCTCATATTCCTGTCTGTGCGTGAACAATCTCTCAACCCTTGCAGCATCCTCCTAGCCAGAGAATAAAAAGCTCTACCAGGTCATTGGTTACGGTCTGGAACAACGAGACCTCAATGATCCAATTCTTCTCATACCAATGTAAATTAGGATTAATTCCACTGAAGTCAATGGCACAAATATAAAACCAGTGAAAGTGGAGAATCAGGTTTTAGATTTCAGCTTCAAATCAAGCAAAAAAAGATGAAGTAAGTTGCCTGCTAGGAGTTTTCCTTCTTCATTTAAAGTAGTAACCATTTGGTGTTGTGGGTTTTTTTTCCTTCAGTGTGCATTTGTCTGTAGCACAGTGAGAATTTATCCACTGCTATAGCCTGGATATTTCAATGGAAGAAACAACATCCCATTAAATAAAAATGGAAAAATGCATCAATTGTCTGGGAACTGCAGGCAATATGAACTAACAACCCCTCAGCAATCTCAATTTTCTCATATTGTAATGAGTTGAGAAGAGGATTAAGCTGTTGCTGGACTGAAAAAAAAAAAGATCAACACTGGATGTATTGTAGAAATCACAAGGGATAAAACACAACTGATGTCAGACGGACAGGAAATCATAACAATACTAATGGGGCATCTGATCTGTAAAACAAACTAGTTTCAATAGTGGAAAATATGTAGGGCTGTTAAAAGTACTGTGCAACAATGCTGTTCACTCATTCTGATGTAGCAACCTTAGAGAGCCTCATGGGGTCCATTATGAAATGGAAGGTTATTTAACCTTTAATCAACCTTCTTTGAGATGTGCTGTCTCCATCTACATTCACACACACCCCCCCCACTGTTAGTCAGGAAATATTTGCCTTGTTACCCCCAGAGGCATCTCCATCCACCTATTCTCCCATATTTTACTACTGCTACTACTATCACCACCACTACCAGGGCTGAATACAAAACCAAAAGAGAGGATTGAACAGATCTCCTGGCCTCCTGAAAAGCCAACAGGGACTGAAACAGAGAACAGAAGATCAGTGGTGGTAGATGAGTAACCTTCCCTTCACACTTGAGTGATGATCCACCAGTGTGCCCAGCGGGTGACACTTAGCCCTCCAATAATATAAAGTCTATCTACCACCCAAGGTTGTGAAGCAGTCTAGATAGCATGGATACACAGTTTTGATAAAAACATTGGGCAGGCAGATCTGGCAGATCTGCAAAGCTGGCTGACATAGACAGCATGAGGTATAGCAGAGTCACGACTCATGTTGTTTAAACTCTGGACAGGGTCGTGCAGCATACGCTCGTGTGAGGTAATGAACTGCCAGGCAAGGAAATTTTCAGGAGAGGTGTTGAGTCAAGGAAGGCAAATGGGGAATACAGGAGGTTGAATGTAGGTTTTGTCCCTTGGGCAGGGTTTCCAAGCACTTGTCTCAGAGTTAAGTTTTATAGTGCTAAACCATTCAAGCACAAAACACAGCACTGATAGGAGTTCTGGCATCTGGATAGCTTTTGCTGTCTAAGTGGATCCTGAGAGGCTGTGGATGAGAAAGCTGGAATATGAACAGTGAGGTGATTTCCATGTCAAGAGTGAAGAAAGAAGCCCAATGGACTATAGATTCAGTAGGTGTGAGATCCCTTTAGTGAAGATACTAGATAGTGGGGTTTTTCACCCTTAGAAGGAACATCTTCAACCACATGTGATACCTTCTCCAGGAAACTTAAGGAATGGAGGCAAGAATTTCCCCCGGCAATAGTGTACAAGGAGCATACATGCAGGCACTGAAGTATGTAAGGCCTTGAATGAGGAAACTACCTTGATTTTCATTAAGTGTGCATCCTGCATATCACATGAATCAAGCTAACTCTTTCAACTGAGGAGTATCAGTTCACTAGCTCAAGATGCATCCTGGCAGCCCAGTTCACTGTGTAAATCTAAATGCAAGGACTTAGTAAACAGTAAAGTCTGCTGAAGTCAGTGATTTATTATTCACTTCGCCTTAACAAGCCGCTGATGCTATTCAGCGCAGACAAACATCTCACGCCTACCTAAGCTCCGCTATAGCTTTTATTATCCCAGACGCTCCTTCCCAGCTGTTCTGAACCACTGCAGTGTGCTATGTGTTGGTAAATAACTTTCAAGCAGCTCTGTTTTCAACTCTGCTAGATTTTTTACCCTCAAAATTTGCCTTATGTTAGCAAATATTTGCCTGGCCCTCAGTCAGTTTCAAGTCCAATCATTGAAATCTGTATTTGTGCTCCCATGCCCCTTTCTTGTAATGCTCCCTCTTCCAGCTAGCCTAGCCTTGAGAAACTACACTATGAGCGTGCTCCAGGGCATCTTTATGTTTTAGGAAAGAAAACTTGGATTTTCTAGGTTTGCTAGTATTGAAGAAGAAGCAATGTGCACTCAGCAGCAGGAATAAAGCTGTTTCCTGAGCACAGGGGCCAGGATGTGGTGGAGGTAAATAGCACTGCTGGGATACAGGGATGAAAAGGGAGGAGTCCTACTAAAAGCCAAGGGAAGCTGATAATCTTACACAGCACTCTGTAGCAACCACTGCTACACGATGCTGGATGCTATGAGGGGCAGGTACCTCGTTAGTGCTTCTCTCTGGTAGTAAAGACTACCTGGCATTTGTACAGAGATATCCAGGAACATAAACTGGTGAAATATTTGAGGTAGAAACCCAAGATGATACAGATCCCATGGAGAAGCAGAAGCTTTCTGCTGCAGCTGCTCAGAAATGGCACAAACACAACATGAGTTCCTCCAAAAGAAAAAATGAGAAAAAATGTTTCTCTGTTCATTGTCTTTCCATCCTCAGTCATCCCGTTCCTTTTTCCCTCCTCTCTTTTCAAAATAGCAACAAGCTATGCACAAGGAAGGAAGAAAACAGCAGGTTTGAAGTCTCCCAATACCTTTAAGATGACAGCCACAATGCAGCTGTAACCACCAAAAATAACAAAGCCATTCTACAATCAGTGCAAAGCCCATTGCCATGTGCATTTTTTGACAGATAGGTTGAATTCTTGGGAACAGACAGCAAAGCACACAAAAGAGCAGAAAAACAGGTTTAAAACAATAACAGTTTCCACATTGAAAAATGGATCCCAAAGAAAGCCTCTTCAGGCTGCAGCTGTGTTAAAATTGGCTTGAAAAGAAGGAGTTATGGTCTGATGCAGAGTTGTGGGGAATTGCTCCCAGCTATAGAAGTGTTGGTATCCTCCAGCTTACTGTAACAATCTTTAGACAGCCATGCATTAGATAGTGGAGTGACAGACAGCTGCTTATCAGCGAGCCATGAAGCAATACAACTTCTTGCCAGGGAAGACAACCATTCAGCTTACCGTGTACAGAGCAGAGCTATACACAGCAGCAAATAACAATGTCAGCATCAATTATTTACTAATTATTATCTATGTATTATTATTAATAGACCTTGTTTTGACATTTGCAGGGATTTTGCCTGTGAAGACTGATGCAGTTTCCAATGTGAAGTGCTTCTAAGCTCCATTCAGGATGAATATCCATTATCCTCTTGTTCTCTTTTACTGGTGGTGAGAGGTATTTACAGGAACAACAGGACTGACAGGAGAAAATATCCTTCTTAAGGAGACGTTAGTCTGCTTTTCACTGTACAAAAAAACCCAACAACCTGCCAAGTTTAAGGGCAGGCATAAGAAGATTGAGCCAGTCATTATTCCAGCAGTACATCGTCCTCCCTATGTCTGCTGTATTCATACCTCAAGAACACGAGACCTTGGGCCTGTGCTAATATATGGAGATCAAGATACCCACTTGCAATCTCCAAAGGTCAGGGTAAGATATTCGTTTTACCTCAGGCTTGAGAGTTCACAATATAGATGGTCTTAAGAAGGTAGAAATATCCCCAGTGTCAGTAAATGGCATTACTTTATTACTAAATAGATTCATATGTGTTTCAGATAGAATCTGAAATCTCGCAGCTAAAAATAAACCCGTGGAATTATTATATTTGTAGTTGAAATAACTGATTACTTGGTCTTGTTGTGTCTTAAAAAGATACCATCAGACCTGTAATTATAACAGTGTAAACTGAGTAGCTCTAATAGCTGTCTTTTCACCTAGCCATTCTTACTGTTGGAAATAAAGATAAACACAGCATGTTACAGTGCTTTTTCAGATCACTAGACCAACCTAATCTAATTTATTCTGGCAACCTTTAATTTTAACTAGGTCAATTCACTCTGTGAAACCATAGAGAAGACTATCCTGACAATGCAAAATTATAAAGTATTGGAAACAATACGAGTCAGAAATTGCATATAAGAGAACGGCGTCATACAAATGAAGGTAGCCTCTATCAAAGATATTGTGTGAAGCTGCCACAGGAAAAAGAAACTCACTTTAGGAAAAAAACGTCATTTACTCACACTGAGTGAGATCCAGCAAGCTATTGAAGTCAGCGGGGGATCTTTGTCTTGGTTTCAGCAGGCTTGGGCTCAGAGCCATTGTTTCTCTCCGTTCAGAGAATCAATTTGGTTCTTCGACTCTCGAAGACTCTTGAGACTGAATTGAATGAGTAATACTTATTTTGATAATGTGGAAACCCTGCCTGAGTAATTCAAGGATGATTTGAACAACTGTGTGCAGGCCACCTTTGTTGCTGGCATCGCTGAGCTGTCTTGAGTCGGGACCCCAGGAACTACTCATGCCCTTCTGCTACCCCCTCTGTCTGAGAAGTACGGTGTGTAGAGAGGTAAGGTACTGGGTGATGCTGCTTTCAGGACCTTCTAGAGCTAATACACGTTTTAATATTCCTTATTTATAAATTTTAATTAAATCAAATGTCAGTGGAATCATATTATTTTCTGCTGGTTAGATTTTAATGAAGTTTTAAACTGATCCTTCACTTTAATGAAATAATTATATAATGTAGAGACGTGTGCTACCATTCATCTGAATAAATATCACGATTACTTCGTATGCTGTCATTTTCTGCCAAGGAGGAAGAATATCAAGCAGCTTTCTCAGACTGCAGATAAATGAAGTAGAATTCCTCTTGGTTTTGTTTACTGACTAAAGATAGGCGCTCTCCCATATAGACTACTTACTTACTCTGACTATTCTCCTTCACCCTCTCTTACTCCCAAATCTCATGGAGTCTATTTTGTTTCTGACCGAAGAAGCCGTTTGCATTGTCGGGGCAGATGACCATTGACCGGCTGCTTGAAGCAATGCAAGCAGAGTTCAGAAAGCTGACTCAGTTACAAAGAATGAAGCATTAAAGCTTTATGTTGCAGGCAGTCAACAAAAATAAACAAGTTCAAGCAGCTTTGTGAATTAGGAGAGTTGGTCAGGATAAAAAGCTATTTAAAGGAAGTGGGCACTTAATGCTGAGATGAAAGGACAGCCAATAGGAAAGGAGGAAGGAGACTGCAACAGTGTTTGACCTGGTGGCATTTTTCAGGGGCCTCTGTACTTCGTTTGGGCTTTCATCCTTCCTTTTCTATAATTATTCTGCATATAATGAAGTAATTACAAAAATATTTGGTGCTCTGGTGAGCCTTTGTAAGCCATTGATTTCCTGCAATGGTCCTGTCTTTGTGAGGAACACAGACTCTTCAGAGACAAGATGTAGAAACCCCATGAGCACACTCCAAAGAAAACTCCTCCCTGTCCTGGCAGCTGCACACAGTATGCATTGCACTTTTAAAATTTTCATCTATAACAAGGAAACAAAGTTATCAAAGAGACAGTTTTACAATCTAGGTACACATGCAAAACACTGTTGCCTCATTTCACCTGAATGAGTTTAGACACTGGGTATGTAGAGTCTCACAGGAATATGCCTGAAGGATAAGGTTTCTAAGTGACACTGAGCAGATGAATTCTCAGCCAAGTCTGATATTATTACAGTGCTGTACACAAAGATTGCTTTCCTGAGTAAAGCAGAAGAAATTGCCTCCTGCAGTGTGCTTGGAGTCACAACCGATTATCACTCCAGCAACGTCGAGCCCAAGAAACTCTCCCCACTCCCTCTCAAGGACATGCTCCAACACACTCACCTGCAGCCAGTCATCCTCAGCCCCGAGCAGCTTCAGTTCAGTCTGCTTTTAGCCTAATGCCCATGGTCTTCCATCCTCTGCTGGTTTTACTGCATATAGGGGTTGTTTGGCCTGAAAGTTTGGCCTCTGGATCTAAGGCTTCCCATTGCCATCTCTCCATACAACTTCCCACATTAACCCCAAAGGAAGCTAATGAAGCTTGTCCTGGTTTGTGTTAGAACAGCGTTCTGTTCAGTGCTTTTTACTTTTCAGCTAAGTTCCTTTAACTGCTGCGCTTTCTGAAGGTAGCAGCATATTTTCACAGGCAGTGCCTGCTTCTAGCAGTGATAACACCTGATGTTTAGAGTTAGCACCAGGGACTGGCGTGCTGACCAAGGCCACTGTTTGATCCTGTGTACCGCATTGGGGAGTGCAGAAAGTAAAAGCTGCACCTGCAGGGAGGAGCAGACAGATCAGTGCCCTTAAACTGACCAGTGGGGTGTTCCATCCCATAGACGCCATATCCAGCTGCTGGAGTCCCTGGCTCGGTTGCTCTTAGCTTGGGGGCTCTTGCTCTGGGCCCTTGCTCAGATTCTTCCTCATTTCTTAAACAGCCAGAATCCAGAGAGGACTCTGCTTGTTCTGCCTTCAATCCTGATCGGAGTGTTCCTGAATCCGGTACCAGAATCCAGCTCCTCAACTCGGTTCGCATCTGCTGCTGGGCCCTGTCTGGGACTTTCCCGGTGCCTGCTCCACAACATCAGTGGTCACGGTGACGTACTTGCCATCAGGGGCGTTTGGGTTCGATACTGGGTATGTATTTGTATATATTCCATTTTATTCTTCTTACTATTATTTTCCATTTTCATTAAAGCTGTTCTAGTTTCCTTTTTTCTAATCAATAAGTCTCTCTTCCTTACTCCTTTTCTCTTCCCCTTTGGGGGGGGAGGAGGGGTTAACAGAGAGCATCTGTTAGGTTTTGGGGCTGCCCTGACCCTAAACGGCAACAAAGCTGCATCTCCCACACTTTAATCATCAGGAGACACACTGGCAGTCCTTACAGGTTTTCATAGAGTATCATCCATGTAAATGAAGGAGCTTTCAAGACAACTCACTCTCAGGTTTAGCATGGTTTCACAAGTCAGCCAGAAGAAATTTATCTATTTATATATCATGGCTTATCAACATGTATGGGCTATATCCATGAACCTAAAAGGGATCTCCTGATCATCAAACCTAGTCAAGAATCTCACTCAATTCAGCTGTAAATTTACCAAAAGACATCTTTCCACTAATCGACTTCTGTTAAAAACCAAAGAAAAATTAGTAATTTAAAAACCTTGTACAAACTCATTACTTGATGTTTGTCTATTAGGAAGGTCATCTCAAATCTACGTAAGCTTCCACATCAAATATTCTGCAAAATTTTGGCCATTTTATTAGCCTGTGTTTCATCCAAGGTGCAAGCTAACGGGCTGTAGTCCACAGGCCAGCGTGTGCCTGCTGTAGCAATACTTGGTATGTTACAGTAATACAGCAGTTGCATGTAACCTTGCTCAGATAACTGAGAGGAGATGCCTTTCTAGGGTTCCTCATACACATCCACTATTTTCATGGGTTCTTTTCAGGTTCAGTGAAAGAATTCATTGTTATCATGACTCCTTTCAACCCAAGCTGCCATCACTCCACGGTCAGTTTTCAGTTGCAGGAGGCTGAAACATTTTCCCTTCCCAAGTATTTTTTGTGCTCTGGTGTCTAAACTTCCCACAGTCTGTTAAGTAGTTTTTGTTCTAAAAATCTTCCCCCAATGCATGGAAATGTGGGTAGGCTAAAATGGAAATGGTCTCAAGAGGTTCTTTTTCACTTCGGTAAATTCTAGGTTCCCCTTTTTTATAAACCATCACTATGGTTTTGCAATATTGGTAAACCTCTTGTGGTAAGATCTGAGCCCTATCTGTATCTGCTGTGAGTATCTGGGGACTTAGCATAACTTGCACATTTTTGCATTTCTTTCAGACGGTGGAAATTCCCTCTTTACTAATTCTGTGTGATAAGCAACTTTTACTGTCACAACTCACATCTTTGATTTCATTTTCAGAAGAACACATTTCCTTTTTTTCACAATTTGTAAATAGATCTATCCCTCCTCCCAGCTGTAGCTTGTGCTAGGATAGGTAGAAAGGAAGATCTTTGGTTCTGCTGTGGAGCTGTTGGCAATGTCCCTCTAAGGACCATTCTTGGGTTTTTAGAAGCCCCTTCCAAGTATTGAGCTTGGATCTTAGGGGAAGAACCGAAATTTTTTCTGGGTAGTGGAAGGAAGAAGAGACCTGTGTGAAGTGCCAAAACATGGAAGAATCAGGAGATGGGAGAGAAAAGTGGAAGAACTTGCAGAAGTTTCCTTAGAGGATGGAGAGAGGTGGGTGAGCAATCAAGCAGGAGGAGGCCCTGTTCCAGAAAGCAAAGAGTAGCCCTTGTAAGTGCATTTTGAATGTGCATATTATACAGCCCCAGATGCATATAACCATCAGACCATTGTAGCAGAGAATAATAAATGCCAAGAATCCTCACTGCCTTTATTTCAACTTCTTGACAATTATTTACTGTCTGCTTCTCAGTTGTCAGGCATTTACTCTCTCTCCCACGTTTGTCCAGCAATGCTGTGAAGGGAAGAGCACAACTAGCCTAAGACTTCTTTTTTTATCTGACTTTTTCAGTCATTTTCCTTCAGCTAACCAACAAGAAATAGTCATATGCGTGCAGCACCCTCTGATAAGACTTCAAACTGAACTGCGTGACACCTGGGTGGAAAGTGTAGAGGCTCGGTAAAGTACTTTGCAGTTACATACATTTCAAGAAGTACTAAAATCAGTCAAATAAGTTTCTGAAATTAAATCCCATTCTTTCTCTTTCAGTTCCTGATGACCAGAAGTAGTGAGTAACTACACAGATGATCCAGGCATCTGTCTGCCACACTTCTGACTGAGCAGCGCTTTTGTTGGTACAGCAAGCTTGTGCCCTCAGCTTTAGGGAAAGGAGAAGGAGAACCTTAAGGGCTGAGCAACTTTAGAGTCCTAGATATTGACTGTAATGGTATATACTGGTATGCTCTGTGTTAGGGATGCATAAAGAGAGCTACTGTGGCCATTTCTAAGCAGTTTTCTGTTCACAGCTCCGCATATTTGTGTTGACACCTCAGAGACAGAGCTGGTATGACACCTTTCTGTTCTTAGCTGGAGCATCGTGAAGTTCCATTGACTTCAGTTTGCATTCTGGAGTCGGCCTAAACCTGCCTCTTGATGGGGGCTTTCCCCCTTTTAAAGGCTGCAATATTCTTCTTCCTCCTAGTGCCCCACATCTGGTTACACAAAGAGAGAAAAGCACTATGTGGACAAATGGATGCCATTTCCCACGTGGTGTAAAATCTAGTGCTTTGAAGGTTCCAGAGGGCTTGATCTCTGCCTGATTATTTTTTTGAGTAACCCCACAAGTTAGTCCTTAAGCAGTTAATATCATTGTCCATCTTCCCTGGTTGATAATCAATATCTGAGCAGGGCAGAGGAGCAAAGCAAAAAGATCAAGGGTCATCTATCCACACAAAAATCATATCTTAACAACTTTCTTAAGTACTTGTGTTTAAATTCATGGCAAATTTCAACTATAACTCATCGGAGACACCTCCAAGATGTTTTTGTCTCCTATTGTTGTCAGAGTAGATGATTAATGAGTCTCTGCTTCTCATGTAAAAGTGACTAAGACATTTGTTTTCTGATTTCTGTAAGGAGGAAGAGAGCTATCATAACTTGCCACAAACTGTATGGTTCTCAAGTGCATTCCTATCTGGTATATTTTTCACTTTTAATGAAGTCCAGATCAACCGTTTGTCTACCAAATGTTCTTGCTCACTTGACACAGGCTCGCAGTTCTAGTGCAATTTCCTCCTCTTTCAGCAGATGCAAAATACCCCGTCACTCTCTCCCCTTGCAGATGAATAGGTAGCTCATTTCTAGGTCTCTTAGTATTATCACATTAATCTACGCGTATGAGTCCAAAATGCCTGCACATTTCAGTTCCAAGGGCTAGCCAGGTTGCTATCAATTTTATTAGCTGCCTCAGCTTAAGCAAAACCCCTACTTTCTGTCTCTCTGTCCCATTTTCCACATTATTTGAAGGACTTTTCCCTAAGTGCTTGCGATGCTTATCCCGGGATTATTTTATATTTCAAACAATCCTCCTGACTGTGACTAATTTTGTTGCAGTAGTAGTATTTACCTCTATTGCCTCTCTGTGCCTTTTCTGACTGCCAGCTTCCTGGTCTAAATCAAATTTTAACACTTCTTTTCCAACCGCTTCAAGCACCATAAAACAGATGAGAACCCTTTTCCACCCAGTTTGGCACAGTCCTACGCTTACAGCATTGACTGTGACAGGGTCCTCTACACCTTGCTTTCACAGGAGTTTCCTCTTCTCTTGCCAGTGCAAGCACTGTGATGATTAATATCACAGGCTCCTAAAACCAGACTTGTCAAGACTCCCACGCTGAGCTCTACAGCCTGCCTCCAGCTACATTTGCCTGTTAAACTACACTACAATCCTTCTGTCACTCCCTCATCCAGTGCACCGGGGATCTGGTCTTATCCTCATCCCCTCATCCCCATGCAGAGGAGAGCTCTCTGTGTCACACTAACAGATAATGCTAACGTCACAGGCAAACACCCAAACAGGTCCCCTCAGAGGACAAGCTCCCTGGCTGTCTCTTCCTGACCGTGTGCTTGGCACTGTTGGGTGTATGTGCTGCTGCTCAATCAAACCTTGCAAGTAGCATGACCTGAACCTGAGCTGGCTCCTCGTGAATCATGAAAAAATATGCTGCTAATGCTCAAATCCAGCCAAGCATTTGTTAATTGATCCTGTACAAGATATCCCATATAGTCTATAATCATAGAATCAATCTTCTATTCAGGAAAGCTGCATTTTTGAGAAGACTACAACACCCTGTTTGGTGAGAACAAAGTTGATAAGACACTTTCTTTTCATTTGTGGCCAGCTATGGTAAATGAGTCTCAGTAGTGATCAAGGTCTTCAGCAGTTTTGAGTTAGGTGCTAAAGCCAGCAGGAGCAAAAGCCAGGGTAGTTGACAGAAGCTGGCCAACAGAAATACTCCATACCACCACCACCAAGTTCACTATAAATCAGAAAGTTTGCTGGGGACAGTATCTTCTCCTGATGGCCACCATCCTGCTCCCGAGCCCTATTCTCCTGTTTTCTGTGACTATTGTGCTTTCGCTGGAGCTGTGGTGCTTGCAGAGCTTGACACCCAGCATTCACTGCTGGGAATGCACAGCCTGCGACCCTATACATGGGCTGAGTATAACTTTGTGTACTTTATATTAGTATTAGGTTTTAAAAATGTTATTCTATTAAATCCCTTTCCATTTCAACCCAAAGGTCTCCCTTCCTTTTCCTGGTTCCCCTTCTCAGGGCATGGGGGGGAATCACTGAGTGATAGAACAGCTGACTAAACATAGACAGTAATCTATTCTACCTTCAACATCCAGCCTGAACAGATGTGAAAAAAGAAACATTTTCAAAGAATGAAAAGGAAGTGACTTTGATTTTCTGATCAAATATCAATTGCTTCATGTCATTAACACTGAATGTAAGGGTGTTTTTTTCAACCTTTAAAACATTCTTTCTTTTTCAAGGAGGCAGCTTTAGTCAATAGTTGAAAAAAAACAAGGAATGACAAGTTTGTATCAGGAAGAAAATAAAAATAAATATCACAAATAGGCAGCTAAAATCTCCAATTTTTTCCTAGAAGTGGGAATTGTACTTAAAAAAGTATTTGAAATTTTATGCCTGTATGAATTAGAATTGACTTTCTTACGCACAGAACCCTTTCCACATAGGGTTAAATAACTAACAATATAATTTGTCTTTTCTTTGATCAAAGTTTAATCAAACAGTAACCATGGGGATGTGAAGATGCAGAAAAATCAAACACCGTGCATAATACCTCTTAATAGAGGTTCAGCAACCATAATAATAAATAGGCTGTCACTGTTTCTAGGTTCCTTGATGCAAACAGATGAAAACACAAGATTTTATCTGCACTGCTAATGTCACAAGATTAAAACTAGAAGAATACCTGGGCGTGTGATGTTCTATAGAAACAATTATTTTAAACTAATTGCTGTGTTTTCCTGGAGGAAGGAAAGGTGCTTTCAGTTCTTTACTGCGTGCCCCAGGTTCATCAAAAATAAATACAATCCTGTGTCAAGGACAGAGGTTTGAGTTACACACCAAGGGCCAAATCCCACAGTCCTTATTCAAAGTAAAACACCTCCTTAGTGTTTTAGGAGCTGAAACTGATAGCCAGGCTTTCACCACACAAACACACGCAGAAGCACAGAAATCTGCAAGCTTTGTACTGAGAACAGAACCGCAGACTCAGCAAACAAACAGCGTATAATTATTTGCTCAATTACTCTCAGAGCACAACATCCCATTACCCTTGAGCTGGCAAGGGAAGGACAGTGCTCAGTTCTGACTTTTTAAAGTATTTTTTTCTATAGGTTTATAATATTGCCAAATGTTGGCAAATGGCCATGAGGATGGAAATACCACTTTCCCACTTCAAAGTATTAAAAAAAAAAAAGAGTTAAGTTTTAGCGTGGATAAAAAAATGTATATTTCTCAGGTAACACAGCAAAAAAAAACCAAAACCATCAAGCCACAATGGCTTGGAGATTTTCCAAAACTACTCAGTCTGAGCCAGGTATCTGGTGTGGAAAATTACAGTCCAAATGGTTAAGAATTGTTAGAAGCCATTGAAAATAGCTTTTCCCAAAGGAAAGAGCTGGACAACCTTACTGATAGGCAGTGCAACAAATTCTGCAGAAAATAATACCACAAAAAGAATATCAAGTAAATAACACTTCCACTTGCATTGGTCCTGCCTTCTGCTGAGATGAGAGGTAATTGCTTACTGACAGACTCTGGCCGCTCACGTCATAAATCTGAATTGACGGCTTTCTCTTATAGTAGGTTGTGAAGATTTTGTTGTCCCCACTGATGCAGCCACCGTCTTACTTCACTCTCCTCCACCACAGCAGAGGGTACTCTAAACATGCCACCGTGTAGCTCAGTCTCATTAGCAGCTGTAGCCTGACAGCAATTTAGGCCCCTGTTTTTTGAGGCGAGAGGGAAGAGAGTCAGGCAATTTAGTTTAATTGTGAGAGGTGCATGACCAAGCTGCATCCTTCTGCCCTGGCGCTCGTCTTCCCCTGCTCCCACCCCACGCAGAAAGGGGCTGCTGCTCTGTGAAGATCTGACACGCATCACCCTTGGGCAGCTCTTTGCTTTTTATTCTGCTATTTATTAACCGATGCCTGCAGATAATTCCAATGTACTCTGGCCTCATTACGAGAAGGCACACTCTCAGTTCAGTAATCTCCCAAGATAAAAGAAAACAAGGAAAGAAGAGGAGAAAGTCATTTTTGTACTTCAGGCATTGCGCTGAGGGTTGAGGAACATGGGCTGCTTTTGCAGCTACCGTACAAGGCGCCCACGGGCAGGAGAACGGCCAGCCCTTGCCAAGCTCTGCCTCAGCCTGTCTCCCATAATGTCTTGGTGGTGGCACACACGTGCTTTTCTCTCTTCCCTTCTGAGCTGGGCGCCGTCTCCTAGTTGTGCTTGGCCACCCCACTGCTATAAAGGGATGGATTTAGCACAGCTATGACACCAACAGTGATAAAGAGACAGAATTATTATTGATTTAAAAGCCTGGCTTTTACTTTTGCCTTTCTTTTCTTTCTGTTGTCCACCCTATAAGCTTCAAGCCCAGCCTTCTCTGGGCAGCTGGCCAGAGGGTTAGAGTGCAGAAGGTCAGAAGTGACCATCACCTTCTCCTTCTAACCTGGCTTCCTCCACTACACCCACAGCAGGACTCTCTCCCTGAAATTTCTAAGCTGAGCTCAGAGAAATCGTGAGTTAAAATATAGCCTTGAGGTGGAGAAATGAAAAAAAAAAAAATTAACCTCTTCCCAACCTAGGAGTCTTAAAAATAAAAATAATAAAAAAAATAGGGATACTTTTCCTGGAAAGGCAGTAACCTTTAACAGTTACCATTTTCAGTTCAAATCCAGAACAATGACTTGTAAAAATAAAACCCCTGAAGCAAAGTGAGACCTGCCATGTTTCCAGAAGCTGAGCTCAGAGCAGAGGCTTAACTCCAGGCCTCACAGCCCCACTTGAAGCAGCTGAGATTACCCCCTATCCTGCAGTGTGCTTTCCTCCCACTCATGCCTTCCTGACATTGCAAGGCTCTCCTGTTAAACCTGAATAAAGAACCGATTGGGGTTAAAAATAACTAACTTTTTCCTCCCAGCTTTTTTTTTTTTTTCCAGACTCGATCATCCTCACAAATCCAGCCCACAAAGTAGCTTTGCAAATCATTTGTCTAGCAAAAGGGCTGCTGCCCAAGTGCAAGGGCAAAGTAAGCAGTCCTGGGCTTAACACGGCATTTGCTCGTGATCCTTTCTCAAGAAACAGTTCCTGCCTGCAAAAACCCACCGGTTAGCCTTATGGGAGAACTGGGGGGCACCTGATCAGAGGAGAGACTGCTCTCCACTTCTTGTGGTTGCTTCTTTATTGAGGCCAATACCCCCAAGTATCCTTGTCTTCATTTAATTCTGCATCTCAAGTGAAAGCTAGACACCATGCATGTGCTCAGACCCTCCTTGCATCCACATTACAAGAACATAGCTGCAGCTTTGGGAGAATGCCAGGTCCTACAGCCACCCTTAGGAAGGACTCAAGCCTATACCTTCCTGCATGGCACTATCCAGCAGGTGGACTCACTGTATTTCCCTGTCCAAGCTACTCATCTGCATCCCACCTGCACTTCCACATGCTGCAAGACCTTCCCTAGGAAGGCAGAGGGGATTTATTGGCAACCAGAGCCCTGCTTGCCCAGTGTGGAAATCTGTGGAGCTGCGCTGGGGGACGCGATGAGCATGAGCCTGCTTTCTGGCTCCTGCAATCCTTACAAACGTGGGTCCTCACCTCCCCATGCTTATTACTTCTCAGTACCACCTCCTGGTTCCCTCTTGCAGCTTACAAAATCTCATGACAGTCTTTTATTAATGTCAAGGCGCATATTCTATAACTCTCCTTTGGTTTTATCTGCAGGCAATTATTAAACTACCTCTTTCTTATCTCTTCTTTCCTCCACTGCTAAATACATCACCCATCCCAATATCTGCTCTACCATACTGCCTTACTACCTCTCCTTCATTTCAGTCATATATCAGCACTATCTGCTCTATGCAGTAAAATGTGGGGAGATCCAGACTATAGGGCGTCCCCTCCACCCCCTAACTATTTGCCGTTTTCACCTCGAGTCCTTTGCTAAGTCTGCTTGCAATGAATCACACTCTTTCCCACTGTATAAGCACCACTTTGCTGGAATAGTCTCTGGGACTGATGGACTCCCTATTGCTTTTGCATAATGCCCCTCTCAGAGCCCGTACAAAGTACTTTTGGTCAGAAAGAATATCCAACAACCACCACCTGGTACAATTGCTTATTCTTCCCTACAACAGCACTGCTCCTTCAAAACTCTATTTTTCTATCCACATCCACTTCATATTTTTCTGAGGTGAAGCAGAATGCAAGACTTCCACCTCAGTTTTATAAATGTCCCACTATTTTTATTTTTTTTTTTACTCTTTACTCATATGTCATAAAATACCAGGCAGCAGCATTTATCCTGGAAGTCATTAATCCATTATTCTTAGATATACAGCAAATGCACTAACTGTGCTCTAGGGTAATTGCTCACACCAAAATAGTCTTTCATGTACTTTCCTTTTTAGAAATATATTCAGCTCTAGTTCCTATACTGACTCCTAAGACATACAAAGTGAGCATAGTTTGGTAAGCTCTACTCAGCCTCCAACTTTTGTGAATTAATAAATTTAGGAACAAGATATTGACTCATTTCAGTTGGGATTTATAGCGGCTTTATTGCACACACAGCTCCTTAAGCTACACTCACTCTTTGGAGTACCTACAGTCGGCGCAGACCATTTCATAAATTCCACAGATTAAATTATGCACAGCTTGTACTATTCATCCAAGGGCTTTTAACCAGGCTTTTGCAGCATGTACACCTCTGCTGTGGTTCAACTCAAGCCAGCAACTAAGACCGCACAGCTGCTCACTCACTCCCCTCTCGTGGGATGGGTAGAGGACTAGAACAGTAAAAGTGAGAAAACTCATGGGCTGAGATAAAGACAGTTTAATAAGTAAAGCAAAAGCCATGTACACAAGCAAGAGAAAACAAGGAATTCATTCACCACTTCCCATTGGCAGGCAGGCATTCAGCCACGTCCAGGAAAGCTGGGCTCCAACACATGTAGCAGTGCCTTGGGAAGACAAATACCATCACTCAGAATGTTCCTCCCCCTTCCTCCTACTTCTCCCAGCTTTATATGCTGAGCATGGCATCATATGTTCTGGAATATCCCTTTGGTCAGTTGGGATCAGCTGTCCCAGCTCCGTCCCCTCCCAGCTTCTTGTCCACTCCCAGCCTACTCACTAGTGGGGCAGGGTGAGAAGTAAAAAGGCCTTGACCGCTCAGAAATAACAAAAACCTCCCTGTGTTATGAACACCGTTTCCAGCACAAATCCAAAACATAACTCTGTATCAGCTGCTACGAAGAAAACTAACTCTACTCCAGTCAAAACCAATACAATCACAGTCCTAGGTCTGAGGAATTCTGAAGTGAGTTCCTCAGTATTTGACAGCTCTAAACACAGCCCAGCATTTTTCTCTTAGAAAATACTTTTCCTTATGTCCAGCATGTTTGGATCCAATTTCTACCTCATTACCGTTACCTCTAAGTACCTTTGGACAAGTTACCCTAACAGGAAGGCTGCTTCAGCTTTGCTTTTTACTGTAGCATTGTAAAATCGTAGTCATTTACCTTAAGCTTGACCTAGGGCACTTTTCTTGTCCATTGCCTCATGGACCCTGAAAGTCAAGAGCTTTGCTGGCCCTACATCTGACTCCATTTTCAGTACTGTACTATGAATCCTTATATTGATAACATATAGGCATACTGTCCCTCTTTATACACATATGGGCCCAGGGAGCTGCACCGTACCTTTTTAGCCAAGAAACACTTTTCTGGCAAGCATCTCTGGTTTTGTATCTTGGCTGGGTGGCAAACAGAGTCACCTCAACCATAGGCCAACTGCTCTACCCTGCAGCTTTTCCTGAAAGTGCTACCAAAACTTCTAAGTGCTAAGCTCTAACTTCTAAATTACATGGCTTCACCTGTTCTTCTGGAGGCCATAGAATGTTCTGACCCCTATTGAGCCCCATCACCACCTTTTTTGGTTTTAATTTTAAAGCCTTTTGCCAAGGCCAGCAATGTTCCAGTTTTCTGTGGGTGGCTTCAGCCAGAACTGTCTCCCCACCTCCTGTTAGCAACAGCTCCTTTTTCTACACAGGACACTTATATCTCTCTCAACTCCAAGCATTTTAGCCCAAACCTCAAATGTTATCTTCCTTAAAAAAAAAAAAAAAAAGAGAAGAAATCACCAGGCAACTAGCAGGCACTTTGGTAAGCTTGTCAGAACTAATTCCTGTTTCATGTTGTTTGTGACACTAATCTTAGGTTGCTCTGTTAAAAGCTGTAGCAGGCACATAAAAAAAAGTACATCTTTACACTTAATTCCCCTCCAAACTCACTGTTCTTCAAGAAGACATATCTGTAGCTTGAGAAACCTACTTTTTCCACTCCATGATCAGCTAGCAGCTCTTTCTCAGGCTGTGTCTTCCATAGCAGGAGTTTCTTCTGTCTGCACACCAGGGCCACTCTCACAACATTTAATCAATCAGCCACAATCACACTACATCCAATGAATAGACATCTACCTCTCTCCAACCCCAGATATCAAACGTTCCCACCTCACCTCCTATCCCTTCCATTTCTCTCCTGCTGCAATACAAGCCCTGCCCACCTTCCATGTGTATTTTCTTATCCTCTTCACACTCCTTGTCTTCTTATTGACAATTTCATAAGCATTTGTATAAGATGCTACAAAGAATTTGACAGATGTTTTGCTTGCATTAAAAGAGAAAGTATTTCTGGTAAGCAATATTATTATTATATTACACAATAATCACATAAGCATTTCAAGCTTTTAAGCAATGGGGGTTTCTTATTATTCAATAAAAGCAGGTGGCGTAAAGCCCTCAGTTTCTATGCTGACTGCATCCCACATGGAAGCAGAAGTTTGTCTGAGCTTTTCCTCATAGATACTGCATTTTGTGTGCAGATAATGGCATTGAGTGTGTCCCCAAACCACAAGCAAACCCCTGCAGTAAACCCCTCCCAGGTTCCATAGCAAGGTAGCCACTGTTTCCTTCCATCTTTTCCATGCAAATACACATCTGCATTTAAGAAGTTTGCTGTAGGCCCATTTGCTACCTACCCATCAATACATTTGTGGTCTAACAGGAAAAAGCAGGATTCTGAAATCATTACCAGCGTAATGGCAAGACAAAGTCCTGTGCTGAGTTGGAGGCTCTGCTGACCCCATCATTGGGCACAATGTTCTTGTTCCAGGAGAAACAGGCCCAACCTCCTCATTGAAATTAAACAAAAGAACACAGATCATGCCTGAAGAATTCAAAACTTTCCACTGAAGTAATTTTTTTTTCAATTGCAAATAGGATATACTTGCCTTTCTAGATGCTCTGCAGGTTGCTCTCTATGTGTTTTTTAAGACTTTGTTAATTGTTAGCACAACTCAGGTGCAAACACTTGGGCTCCTTTGGCCACAAAAGCCCTGCAGCTGCCGATGATAGAGCAGGCTCTGCTTTTATAAACTTCTCGTTCCTTATCAAGGAAGAAAAGCTGGAGGATCTAGTTTTAATTTTTGACATTGCTTGTATATTTTTAGTATAAAAATACGTTCAACTCACAACCACAGTTCAGTTGTAGTTCCATTGTAAAACAGGAGCATTATGGTTTCTGTCAGGGTCTTAGTACTGCAGGCAAGGAGCTCTCTGTGATTGCAGAGAAGCCCATGGTCAAACAGGCTGCTGCGGAAAAACAGCAGTAGACCCCAGCTCTCCGGCACAAATTTAGCTCAAGTATAGCCCATTATTTTCAAGCTTAGCATAAAATCTTTGAAGAGGCTTATTTTTGAGGAGAAAATTCTGGTTAATGTAATATCTAGGCAGCAAACATGAGACCAAAAACAGGTCCCACTACAATAAGCATCCTAAATGTGTCATCTACATTGAAGTCAATGTAAACAATACACAGCAACTGGCCCACGAGGATGGGAACGTGTTACTGAAAAGCATTGCAGCTTCTCTTGCTGTGATGGTTTACAAAAACTGAGTAAATAAACACCAAGAGAAAATAACTAAAGGCCCTTGATTTGGAGATTTCGGTATTTTACCAAAGACTCTGAAGGTACCGAAGAGTTTTCACATCGCCTTTCAACTAAATAATCTTCTTCCTAGGATTATTTTTCCTGCATGTGGAGGAAACTGAAATTCAAAACAATCACTTCAGACTTCCAGGAGGAGAGTGCTCAGGCTTTCGTGTTCATAAATGCATTAAAAATGTCACACTTTCAGAAAAGAAGAAAAGGCAACTTGAAGACTGGAAGTACTTCCTCAAATATTTTCAGGGACATCATCAGACCGAGTGAATTTCAGCATATGTATTTTGAAATGCTGAAATGCCACTTGCCCTTGTGACCTGAACTCTCAGGGATCCTAATTTTACCTTTAAGGATTTCAGGGAATTGCCTAGTATGCAAAGAGGTAATAGAGGATATATCTAACTTATTTGCTGAGCGTGCTGTTATTCAAGCTAATAGAAAGTAATTTCAGCAACAAAAAAGTTTCCATTCGTTTGTAAACATGAGTGTCCATCACCAACACATTACACCAAAAATCCTGTACTGATTTCTACAAATCTTTCCTACAGGCTTAGATCTTCAGGATACCAATTACTGTCATCAGAGTGCTATGTTCCCAGGTGGCATCAAGGATTTAGCTGGCATGATATATAATCCCATAGTCTATCTTTTATATATATCTTTTATATATGTGACTCAGAGTTAAATTGCCCAAAGGAGAGGTTTAGCAAAGATCTTTCCTACCACAGGGCTTTGATACCTGACGGAAGTCAGACCTAACCCAGTGTTTTCACATTTACAAACATTTTACATTGCCCAACCCTTTCCAGCACAGCAAAGCTCAGTCTCCGTGCTTTCATCTCTGCCTCTGCAGCCTCCTCGCCCCTGGCAGCGACACAGCTGTGTGGCCAGTTTCTGGTTGCTGGGAAGACCTGTGATTTATTCCCAAACAGGAAGACCTGTGTAGTGACTAGAGAACTAATTAGAGAACTAATTATTTCCTTTTATTCTAACTTGGAGAACTTTATGGTTTTCTGAATCCTGTAAATTGATCGTTTCTACCTGCAGCGTATCTCTGCCTGCCTTGTATTTACCACCTGGTCAATGCACCTCAAACTTCTTCTCCAGTGGCCTCTAATAGAAAGGCCTGCAGAGATTGATCCGCAAAGTCCCTGGGGACTTATAAGCACTTTTGCTTATAAAAACCTCTGTCATTTTAAAAAACTGGTTTTTGCTTCGGTCAAGTCACAGGAAGGCCACAATCTTCCATCTCAGTCCCTTAAGCTGAATTACTCCTCTGGCTTTAAAAGAGCTCGCTTGATATCAGTGGCAGCCGGCTGCTGTGGCCGGGTTCCCTTCCCTCTTGCTGTAACCAGGTCCCACACTGCTAGAGAAGCCAGGACTGTTCCAGGCTATTTTAAACCTCGGCCACCTACTTCATAGCTAGATCCTAAACCCCAGCCTGAAGCTGCCGAGCATTACTGCACTAACCCTATGTGAGATAAGGACTGTTCTGTTCCTCTGAGAGTGCCTCCATGCTACTCTCATGTCCTGCCCCAGTCATAATTCTCTTCTCTTGTCCTGTACTGTTTTGTGCTATTTTTTTATATATTAAATAAAAATAAATTCAAAACATGTTAATTTTCTCTGTTTTGTTTTTTTTTTAAACAAAACAAAAACCAACAAGGCCTGAATTACCCAGTAGTTTTATTTTCCCTCTTATTTGTTATTTCTAGACGGTATTTTTTTGCCAAATTAACATATTGCTCGTGTTTTTAGATTAATTTTGAAACTCTGATCTTCTTAACACTGTAATTTCACATCTGCTAAAAATTATGAGAGCAGCTTTAACCCTGCACATAGTTTTAATTCTGTGTTAAGAAAAAACAAGCAGCAAATCTGAGCTAATGAGTATGTCATCCGTGCTGTTATGAATGAAAACCCACACAGTTCTTTGGAACAGAAATAACCAGTCTTGTTATTTTCAACACAGCAGGAAAGTGACAACAATCTAGGGACAACTCCAGGAGCCGTAATACCGGGGCTTTGGCATCACAGGACCTTCTTGCCCTCTGGTGGTTGCTGTAACAGGCTTCCAAGCTGTGGACCCAACAAACTACGGAAGCAAGGGGTAGCTTTTCCCGTGAAGTGGCACATGCAGGACTGAGCCGGTAGCTACGCTGAGGTACAGCAATTGTGTGTTGCTTGTTCAGCTCAGTCCTGCTGAGCAGAAGGCCACTGCCTCTGGGTTGGATGCCTGCTCCAGTAATAATAAGCACAGCCCCTTGCAGTCTGCCAGCTGCGTTCCCAATCCGACTCTTTACATGTTCTTCTCACACAAAGCACAAAGGTTTATCCCATCTAATTGCTATTCTTCTCTAGTTGGCAATTTCCTTCCCGAGGCCCACATGTTCTCCTAGATCTCCATCATAACAAGGAGAGCTGAGGAAGCTTCTTATCTCACTGCTCATCGGTGCATATGTCAGGGCATACCCAGCTCTCTGCCTAACCATCTCTCATCTCGGATGGTGCCAGGCCAGCACTTTTCACCAACAGGAGCACTAACTTGATGAGGAATGTGCTTGTCTGGGCATGAGCTGCTGCTTAGTGCTTCCTGATAACTCTGGTACTTTTGGAGGCCATTGACACATTTCAATCACATTTGAAAAGGAGAGGAAATTGTTTCAGGCCTATCTGGAGTCCTACAAGTTTTGGGGAAAAACAAGGAGCTAGAAAGAGACACCGCAGATCACAGCAGACTTGGTCGCTTCTGTAGGAGGCATTTTACAATGGTCTTTCCATGTGGAAAAAGGAGTGAAGAGACAAAAGGCACAAACAACATGGCAAAGCAGGCTTCATTAGCTCTGCTGCTCACAGAACAACTTCTATTTGACTCTGGGCAATTATCCAGACAATAATGACATCTTCAACTCATAAAGTCTTAGATGAAGACAGGGGAGGTCTAGAGGCTGTTCAGTTACATCCTGTCCTACATGTATAATCAAGCTCTATAACAATTTAGTGTATTGGGATATTTTTATTTTGTCATTACATGAAGGCATTCAAAAGACAGCTTAGGTAAGGAACTCAGCTTTGAAAGTGAGGAAGATAATTGTCTTCCAAAGTAGCTGACAGAGAAAAGTACCATAGTTTAAATATTTTGTATTGACCAGATGAGTTAGTATTTTATTTTCTTTTTTTTCTCCTCAGTCAAGAATACGCACAGAATATGCCATAAAGTTAGTTCTAATTCTCACAGCTTTCCTGTTTTCAGGCCTACACAAACAACACTATGTTGTTTGTTTGTTTGTCTGTAAATTAGATGGAAATAATTAAGGAGGGCCTTAAAAGACTTTTATAGCTTTTGGCTGGTTTCATCCTTAGGCTTGTGTTATCAACACAAGGAAAACTGATACCTGTTAAAAGCTAATACAGACAACAGTTATTTCCAAAAAATATGATAAAAAACTCGGGAATGTTCCAAGTTTCTTTTGTGGTGGTTGTTAGAGGTCACGGGAAGTCTGTAAGAGTGCCATGACATGAACTGCCAAGCATCTTTTCAGCACAGCCTTCGGTTTGCTAAGGGGCACACGCTACTCATCTGTCAACTCTCCTAACAGGAAACAGAGGAAAGCCAGGTGCAATCAAGAGCAACAGGCATGTGTGAGTATTGGCAGACATATTGTTTACAATTAGTTTGTGTGTTGAATCTATATGGAGCTTATCCAAATGTCCCGAAGCAAGAAATGTCATTTATATTCATATCCCAGCAAAAGGGAGAAAATTATTCCAAAAGAATTACAGGCTACTGAGCATGGAAGAATGCCAGGCTTTCAGACAAAATCTGCGTTGCTGAGCGTAGGAGCAAGACAGGTATTGTTCCTCTTTGCAAAGCCACTTATTTCTACATGGATGCTGTTTGTCATCAGTATCCTTAGGTTTTGGGATGGTGCCCACCCATAGTACAACAACATCTTCCCATAGGATATGCAATTACAGTGAGATCCTGCAGCGCACGGGAAGAGAACCATCGATATGCTATTGGCTTTTTCTCACTACAGCCCTTAGCAGTGGTCTTTGTCCCTACGGTCAGTTCTGGACCATCAGGTGGTTTTTCTGGCTGGTGCATCAACCGGTTCTTCTCGACTGGGGCTGTGGCACAGTGTCCTTGGGAGATCTGATGCAGAGCTAGGTCAGGCCTCAGTAAGCCCACTACTATCTCAGCCTTCTCTGGTCCAAACAGATCTCCTTACAAGTTCTTCAAAGATTAACATACCAGATCTGTTCTTTGGGCCTGAATAATTTACAATTTACATTATGCATGTCTTTCCCTCTTCTGAGTTACACTGTTTGTCTGCAGAGCTCTGAATAACTGAGAGTAAGCATTATCCTGCTGGCAGGGTCAAGTATATTTCATTTAAAATCTGTGAAAACACACACTTCACCACTATGAAGGGTCAGGGACACCTTAATTTGTATCAGGAAAGGGCACAGGCTGAGACAGACAGAAGTAAATCTCCAGCAGCACAGAATAGTGAAGATTCCACATGATGATATGAAATTGTCCAAATAACATCTTATTCAGCTGAGAGTTGAAGTCTCAACTTCAGTCTCAACATCTGAAGCCTCTTCAGATGTCTTACAGTAATGCAGAGAGAAGGCCATTGAGATCAGCCCTACCCTGACTAGCACCTTTGGAGGTGCATGGAGGGCTATGGACCACGTATATGGTTCTCTGGCATTCAGGCTGATGTTCTGGATCAGCAGGATACAGGGAGACGGGCCTACATACGTGTGCAAGATTGGATCAGATACTGACTTGATTTTACCATCTTCTAGTAAAACCATTTTTCAGACCCTTGCAAAACTGTCTCTGCTGTTCCTGTCACTTCTAATCCCACTTTCAGTGCTTTGGAGGAGCACCCAAGGTAATTCATATGTCAGAAACCCACAGTAATGTGGCTTTCATCTCTGGACGTTACAGGCTTTCCTCAGAGCCAGGCAACTGCAATTGATGGGATTTAAGAGACACGCTCATTTCAGGCACAGCAAACCCTATTCAGCAATCCACAAAAACAAACAAGCAGTAATATGAAAATGCAATTGTTTGCCATAGACTACTACGCAAAACAAGTTGAAAGACCAGGTTTTCTCTAATTATTCGGTCATTTCCCATGTTGCCACCTGTCAATGAAACTAAAGACTGATTTTGTTCTTTGCTGATATGTCTCAGGAACATTATCCTTCTCTTATCATTCCTTCTAGAGAGTAGGCACTGACCTACAGGCATGACAAGCCTGGGAAAGCAAAGGCACCTTGCCTTCTTCTAAGCACGCTGCTTTCTAGCCTGACTGCATCAGTAAGTGACAATATGCAGCAGAGAGAAAAGGGGACACGAGAGGCAATGGAAAAGATGTGAACAGTGGAAGCAGCAGGGGAAAAGGGCAAGGCAGGAGGGAGCAGGAAGGAGATCCTAGTTCAGCAGTCAACCTTCCTGGACTAGATGTGGGGATTCCTGGCAAATGTGGTTTTTTTTTTTTAAATGGGAGAAATTTAGCTGAAGAAGCAACAATCATCATAGTTCAGTCTCAGTCTGGCAGAACTGGCCATAACTGCCTCTCTACAGGCAGTGGGAAATGCAGCTTTGTGTCACCCTGACTACAGGGACTGAAGGAAGGGGAAATCCGAGGATGGAGGATAATTCACTAACTGCAGGTAGCACAGAGACCATTCTCTGATCAGTCTGGTAGAAGTCTCCCACAGCAGTTGGTTTCACCTTGAAATACAACTTTGTACAGCTGAAAGCAAGGAATTACCTAAGCACGTCTTTGCATATAATTGGCTTGTAAAAAATCTTTTCTCACCACTTCTGAGACTCTGCTACTGAGCAGAGAGAAGAAAATGCACATGTGAAACCTTGCATATGGCAGGAGAGAGGAAGCTGCTGGTTTTCCTGCATTGTGCCGTTCCTTTGGTTCCTTTCCCCAGGAAAAAGTGGAAGAGAATAATCACACTAGGGCAAGAGGGTCATGTAAGTAGTGTCTGAAGTCAGCATCAATCCAAGGTACAGTCTGCTCTGTGTGCACACCAAGTGTCCAGCTGAAACAACTAACTGAGCGGAACTGGCCCCCAGAGGATTTAGTGCTAATGAAGAGATTTCCATCAATCTCAACTATACATTACAGAACAATGGAGCCAGCTGGGCTCCCACACTGCAGCACCTTTTTGCTTTGTGTCAACTCAACAAGTATCATCTACCAGCCATAAAATTGGTTTGCTATTGGGTTTTATGCATTAGGTCCTGTATTCCTGCCGGCTTAAGAGCACATTTGGGGCCATGCTGGCCCATAGTCTCAACAGAGGATGCACAGCACAATGCAGTGGGGAAAAATCATTACTAAAGGGTATTTCTTTGTTCCCTGAGCCTTGCCAGTTGGAATGATACCATTCCACGGGCCAGAAATTGTGGGGGCTAGTAAACTGGCTGTTGCTTATCTTTGCAAAGTCAAGCCACTGGCACTGTCATTAGTCCAGGATTTGTGCCCTGTGGGAACTGCTAGATACCATGCTCCCGATTAATCATTTTCTTTCTACAGAAGTACCAAGCGGATAAATTAGGCTCTAAAGGGAGCAAAATATCAAAAATTTCCAGGTTTGCCTTTCATCTGGTTCTTTCCCTTACATGCAGCCTCCCTGTTGAGTCCTTCATTCCCTATTGCCTACTCTTCCAGTCTCCCCTGACTTCAGGCCTTTGCCCTTCTGGCTTATTTTAAACCTCAGTGGTGCAGAACACCAGTCAGATGCAGAGTACCAGTCAGAAGAAGGGATGTTTGCCTGGGGAAAAAAAGAACCAACGAGAGCACTTCCATCTTCTTCACAGGGACTGGTGAGTGGAAGGGAGAGTTCACGGTAGTTCCTCCAGAAATGCTCCTTTTTTCTGCCTCCCAGTAAAACAGGCATTAAGAAATAAATATCATTTGGATCCCTTGCTTACTTTTCTTCCCAATACTTCAAAATTCTGTGTTACAGACCACGCAGTCAACAACAGCCTATTATTGCACCCATCAAGCAAGAACTGCCCCTAGTAAATTTTTACTCATCTGTGTTTTTCTGTATGTTTGGGTGGATAAATAAAAGCAGAAGTTTCTAGAGATCAAGAAGGAAACAAGGCACTGACATACGAAAAAAAAAAAAAATCACTAATTTATTCCAACTATTTTCTGTGGGAAAAAGAAATTGGCTATCAATCAGAGCTACTTCTAAGCAACTAGATCATCACGAGATTCAGAAAGACATGTCTGGGGAAAATATGCATCCCAAGTGCAGCTGAATAGGAGATGTCCAGATGTCACTCTTTTTCCATTCCAGGGGAGGGGAAAAGGTTTCCTACAAAAACATATTTTTTCCTCTGTCTCAGGAAAAGCTACATTAATAACTAAGCATCACAATATGAATCTCTGCCCTAGCTCCATCTGTTAAGCTATTACAAGACTCCAGAGAGAGTCTTCACACACATAACACTAAATATAAATTTCAGGCTGCTCTTCATTTCTTTTTCAAACTGTGAAATCAAGAAAAACAGCAAAGTCCATGCTGCCAGGATAAAAGATGTAACCATTTAGGGTACACTTGCCCAGGTTCTTTCGTTGGTAGCTGCTCGCGTACAAACAGACCTTACTGAGCATTGGTCAGATATTTTTATGGATCAGGTCATGCTTTTTTCCATTAATGGATAAACCACCAGGGAAATGACAGGCAGTTTCTGCTTGTTCCAGAAGAGCAAAGAGGTTATCTTGAAGCACGCTCTGCTCCCAGAACATGGTTAACAACTTGCAAGACAGCCAGTACTGACAAGACCCAAGGCTGATAAAGCCTCTCGAGGGAAATTTCTCACCAAAGACTCTCCCGGCTATGTTTGCTGTAGAAGTGCCTTGAGGCATGAAGGCTTAGTTAGATGTAGACCTTGCAGTTACAGGACAAGAGGATGAAGAGGGAAAATAAGCTGATACCAGCACACTGGTCTTCTTTGGAAGTGAAACAGCCAGCTGCAACTGGAGGATAAACTTGGGTGAACTTGGCCTTAGAGAGTAAACGATGCCTTGGCAAGGCTGCAGGTCACTATTTCAAGAGCAGAACAGTTTTTCGAATAAAGTTCACCATGTAAATGAGTTATGGGTAACATTTTAATTGATTGTGTAAAATAACCCAGAAGTAAAAGCTGACAGCAGGAGCACAGTCCTCTGGGATCAATCCCAGGAATGTTGTCTAGGATCAATAACTCTTTGACATCCCAGTGCTTCATTATCTTAACAATACTTGCCAGCAATGCACTCTCCTGCACCTTAAAGCAACATCTCCAGGAGCCACCTCTCTGTGAGCACAAGGCATCCAGGGCTTCCCAAACTCCACTGTGTGTTCCTGCCTGTATCTAAGGAGGACACAAACTTGTACAACGTGACCTGGAAACACCTCCACGCTGTCTGCAAATATGCAGATCGACTATCCAGAACTGTCACAGACATAGTGACGAGTCTGTCCTCTTGAGCCCACCCTCCTTATGAGCAGACTGGACCCCTGTGGACTCCTTTTCCCTCCATCGGTTCACACTTTATTTTGCCTTGCTGCAGCATTTTGTGGTTTATGAACCCAAATACTTTCCTCCCTCCCCATCCCCTTGCTCAGCTTCTCTATATCCTGCTTGTAACCTTGGTACTAAGTAAGGTGCTGTATAATATGCAGGAACTGTTTTTCATGTATTGGCCTGGCACACAATGCTCTTAACAGCTATTTTTATGCTTCTTAAGTGGATGTCTTGCCACCCGAATTCTAAACAGCTTTTAAGTCTTTTTCTGCATCCTCCTGCTGAGAGCTATTAACGTCCAACAATAACCTCTGCTCCTGGGCCATTGCTGCTGCTTCTCCTCCCACCAGTCTCTCTAGCCCACAGAAATCCCAGGCTGACATCTTTCTTCCCCAGCAACCCAAATCCCTTTTTCCTTTCATTTTGTAACATTTTGCCTTTTGGGATGCCAATTTCCCTCCCTGCCCCCAATATCATCTCATCTACTGATTACTTAAAGCTCATACATCACTTCTGTCACCATTTCCATATAAAAGTGTGTACAGTTTTTGTGACAAAGCTGTCATGGCAACTTGAAGTTTGTCAGGTATTCACATTATACACAATCTGCAAAACTGCACATCATTAAACGTGCTCTGATGCTCCCAATTACTTACAAATTATTCCATTGCCAGATCCCACTGCTATATTCAGTCAAAATTTGTCGTCTGGAAGAAAACTTCCAGATTAAGTTGCCATTGCTTCAGGGCATTGAGAAGGGATGGTGCTCTTCTGTCATTCCTGGAGGAGACTTAGAAGAGATCAAAGTCTCTAATACTTTTCTGGCTGATCTGGTGGATGGACGTGAGAGGAACATGATTATTTTTGCATGCATCTACCAAGCCTTAAAAATGTGATATGATAGCTATTGCCATCCCTTTACAAGCACATTCCATGTTAACTCTCAGATTTTGGTCAACTAGCATCAAATAAATGTATGCTGATAGATCTAGACTTAAGATCTAGACTTAATCCATAATATTACGCTGAAACTCTAGTAGGTACTAACAATTCTGTGCTTCCCTGCTCGGAGCCCACATTAGTGCTACGTGAGCCTGGCAGAGCCAGACATTTCATACATATTTGTGCTGCTGTAAAGACATTACATTCACTATTTTAATTTCCCATTTCATTTGACTTACAAACACCTATTCTGAGTCTGGCTCAGGTTCTGGTTGGTGGCAGATGGATTCTCCTTGTTTTTCACTGGGCAATGAGGCTTAGGTGTGGGGAGACATTTTATTTTCTTTCTGATCTTTTTATACTTTAAGTGTAAGTACATGCAAGTATTTTATTATCTGTTACCTGAAATTCTTCTTCATAGGCCTCAGACTTCACTGGAATACTTCATCTAGAAAAAAAAAATATTGCTCTAAGAACAAATACAGAAATGTTAAGGCTTTTCCCCCTGAAAACCTAGAAGATTTAATCAGGTATAATGCATTGACTGGTTTCTAACTTTCACATTCCCAATTTTTAACTCCCAAGAAACTTTGTTTTACTGTGAAAAATCTATATTAAGAACTTAATAATAAATGTATCCGTTGTCAAGAGTTAAAATAAAAAATTGCTTAATAAATAATTCAATAAAGTAATACATCAACTTGCTTTTTCTCTTCTATATGCAGAGTGACTTCTGCTTTATTCCTTTCTGTGATGAAAAATTACATGTGCTCTGCATTCTCTAAACAACTTTAGCCATAATATTTTATATTTGGTCCCACTGGGACTTTCTGGGATAAAATGCTCATAAGAAGGTTTAAAAAACTGTATTTGTCTCTATTTCTGGAGTGAGATCAGGCAGAATTATATACATTGCCTTCCCACAGACATTCATTCTCCACTGAGCTCAGTAGTAGCCTGAGATCCTTCTTTGGCATTACTGAAGGGGACACTATTACAGTTTTCTCCATCTTTTCTCGGGAGATGCCACTATTTCAAAGTATCTGCAGGATATCCACTGTGATGAGTTACAAATTCATACCTATGTTAGTGTACTCTGAATTCAAGAGTGGCTATGAATAAATAATTTTCAAGTCAGGATTATCTGACTTGAAATCTACCTTTCTAATGAAGAAGTCAGAAATCCATTTTTTTCTCTGCTCTGTATTGAAACAGTCCAGGACACACTCAATGGCCTTGACCAAGTGATGGTACTTGTTTCTCCTCTATAGAGTCCCTTTTCTTCCTTTCATATTTTACCAAGAGAGCAGGAAAACCATGTTGGAAGTTCTTGCTTTCTACCTAAGGAGGTATTGTTTGACAAACAACCATTTCCCAGATGAATACCTTTACCTTCCAGCACTTCTATCTTGTAGCAGTTGCTATGATCTTTCCCTCCTCCACATACTCTCCAGTGAGTACCAAATTACCCACCTGCTTCTTTGATATGTCACAGCATTTCTCAGCTTTTTATGCCAGGGCATCAGAAGCTGTAGCATGAGTCTGCATCAGCTTTCAGTTCTGTGATTTCTGCTTGAGTTTCTGATATTCACCTTCATCTCTATCTGTATGTCGTGCTTTTCACATCCTCTTTCAAGGCCTCATTTGGCTCTGCTGTAGCTGTAGTTGGTACCTGCCAAGCCCTGAATTGCAGCTAAGCTATTCTTGTAAATTTTCTGCTGTTAAAAAAACCAACCAAACAAACAAACAAAAAAACAACCCAAAATGCATAGATACACACACACAAAAGATTCAGAGATTTCCAGCACCTGTTTAAAATATATTCTGATTCATTTGTATAACAACCTTTCTGAGGGATTCAATGTCAGGTGCTGCCAAATACTTACCCATGCATCTTCCCTGAACACCTAGTACCCTGTCTCTCTTACCTACTGCTCCCAGTAACTCTAATTCATGTTTTCAAGATCAGTAAGAGCCCAGTCTGCAAACTATCTGTGAATATTTGTATTTGTCCCTCTGGGATCATCAGATTCTTGACCTCCTTGAATTTTGCTAATTTTATAAACTCTCTCAAAATCCCTTCCTACATCTGCAGTACTGCCTTCTAACTTTCTTTTTAACTCTTCTAGGTCCCATTAATTTTGGTCAGTTATGATTACTTTGCATCGCACAGGCTTTTCTAGCAAAAGATATAGTAGAGCATTCCAGTGCAAGTAGTATTCTCACTCAGTGGTCCACTTTAGCCTTTTCTCCTTCTTTCATGATAGACTGTTTCCTCTCACTTGCTACAATTGCTTTCAGATTTATTGATCCTTGAACACAAATGGTCTCTTTTTATTGCATTTCCCAGTGACCTACCAGGTTTCCTTCAACACAGAAGGATTTCCAGCTGCTTGCAAATGTTGTAAAGAGCTACTAACAAAAAAGAACTCAAGAGTCCAGTGTTGTTTGAAAGAGAAACACCTGTCTCAAGTGAAGAGGCAAACACAGAGATTACCCAGGAAGTAAACCATGCAGTATGATCAACAGGAAAGCAGAGTACTTCATCTATAATTTATCAGAAGTCAATCCTGCAACTAAAATATCCCTCTACCTAAAATATGTGCTGATTTGAACCTCATTTCAACATGACACAGGCAAGGTGCCTTCTGAACATCTCCCTGATGAGCGAGGATGGATGGATGGATGCAGGGATGGATGGAGAAACTGGCAAAAGTAGAAACAGACATGGAAGACAACACGAAAACCATATATCAACAGGATGGGTGAAGAGAATAAAGTGCTAGTGAGGAGTGTATCCTGTCCTCTTCCCTAAAAGCTCATCTTCCTCTGAACTCCCGCTATTTTGCTCTTTTATTCCTGGTTTATTACGCCCTTAGGCTTTGCTCCTCCCATTCTGCCCCTTGGATGATCCTGTCTCTTCTACAACACGCATATTCTGTCCCACTATTCTGCAAGCCCATCTTGCCTCTGAGCTGTAAGCCCCTTCCTCCTTTCCCTGTATTCTTTTTACTCCCTAAAATCCCCTCTCATCAGTCCTTACAGGCCAATTATATTTCCCATTCTTCCAACAAGTATCTCTCTTTTTCTTTATATAAAAAGGTTTTCTTCTGAGGACCACAAATACGCTTCTTTCCAATCCCTTCTCTTCACTGAGACACATACTCCTTCCCATTTTTACCTGATTGCTACTTTTAAGCAAAGCTCTCCAGCTTCAGTTCTTCCATCTTAAAATTACTTGCTGTCTTCTTCCATTTCCTAAATACTTCGCTCTCCACCCAACCACCTCGCTCACACTTCCCTTCCCTCAGGCTCCCTTTCCTCTTCCAAACCCGGCCCCAGATTCTTCTTCCTACAGCTCCCTTTATCCTCTCTTCTCTGAGAGCTCCTCCAAGATCTTTTCTCCCAGCTGTTTTTCTCACTGCCAAAACCCTAATTCCACCTGCAGTTCTCATCTTGCTGTAGTTTGCTAAGACTTTCCTCACTCAGCTCTCTTCAAGCCTTTTCCTGGTGCAAGGCCAGCCAGGACATTTAGGAGCTCATATTGAGATGTATCCACTTCATCAGTCTCAAAAGGATATTGACAAAGGCTTCTCAAAGGATAAGTGAGTCACTGTTTCTCTGCCACTATTTTATCCCTACCTACTCTAGGACAGCTCATTTAACAAGCAAGCAGCCCTACCGAGGGATTTGCTCTACTGACACCAACAGAACAGTCAGACAAAGAAGGTATTATGATGGTAATATCAGCTCAATGCAGCATTTTGCAGCCTTCTTTATTTTGGTTTAGAAGTCCCGTATGTTCTAATAGCATTGAATGTTTCGTGTGTTTTGTTTGTCTTGATTCACGTCTAAGCCGCTCCAGCCAAACTGTAAACTTTGTGCTTCACCAAACCACACTAAGTGGGTTACTAAAAGCCAGTTCTGCTTAAATTTACATATTGCCACAGCAATTACAAAGGATTTTACACAAATTGAGTCTGAATTTTATAGTAGGACAAAGGGAACAAGTAAAACACATGAGCAAGAAGAGGCACTATGGCAGTATAAACTGTGAAGAATATTTGGATGACACTGTCTATATTAAAAAAAAAAAAATGGATTCACAAGACAAAGAAAAAATCTGGTCAAAATAATCCTAATCCAGTGGATTAAAACAGACTACTTCATTATACTGATCTAACAGCACTCATCTTGGGTGTCTATTCAACCAAGAGGTTTCATCCTGCTCTGCCTGTGCACAAGTACAGGTCTTACCTGTTTGACATGATGGAGCAAGAACCTGGTGCTCGCAGCACGTGACGCTAGTAGTTACTAAACTAACGCCAGGACCATTACTGGATTTGTGTACAAATTGAAATAGGATCGATAATTTCCTACTGCAAGGGAAGCTTGCTGGACAACAAGAAATTTCTTACTTTTATGCGACAAGTGCCACAAATTGAATTTGCCAATCCATGATGTCTTCATTTTACATGGAGCTTTGAGATGCCATTTTTACAACCAGTCAGGATCAAGATGAAACATGACTGTGTCTCTGAGGATGGAAGATCAGCCTGTGGGCTGCATTTCCAATAAGGTCAATATAGTAAACTCAAATTAAGGCAGTGGGCAGGAAAAGGGGCTACCAGACCCCAATTCTGAGTTTATCTAAGGCCACAATAACACAGATGAGGAGTCAAGGAGGATTTAGTAACACTAGATACATCTCTCTTCCTGAGAAAAGTAATTTAGCACCATCTACATTTAACCCTATAACTATAGCTATATCCTAGCTATATTTCCTTGTTGCTAATGATTTCTGGTCACGTGCAAGTGATATCAGTCACAAGGACCTTGTCTCAAGGGGAAATGAATTCTCTTCTGGTCTCTGCTGCTAGAGGCTGCATCTTCTATGAGTCCCCTTCACGTTGCTCCTGGCTCTTCTAATCTCTTCCTAGCCACAAGTTCTTTCAGTTTCTCTGAAGCTCTGCTGATTCAGAGTATCAATGCAGATGGGGAATATCTCCCTGGGGAGAAGAGCCAGCTCCTGGTTTGGAAACAGAGCTAATTTTCAGTTGTCCTTCTTTTTCTCAACATGAGGCAGAATGGATGCCCCTTCCTCTCCCCTCTGAGGATACCTTTTTTTTCCTGTCAGAAAATAAGCATTAATAAATACAGATAATCAAATTACTCCTTGTCCTAGCTGAATCTTCTTGCAAAACACAGTGAACTGCTACCTCTCAAGGACTGAAAGCAATGGCAGACTTGTATTTCAAGTAGTACTGTAAATGTTAATTCTTTTATGGGTTTCTTTCTGTGTTGAGGGCGTTTTTTTTGGTTGTTGTTACAAGAAGCAATAAAACAACCTTGAGATCTAGGAAAAAAATATAGTGTGTTTTTTCTTTCCATTTTTAAAAACATTCTTTCCTTTCTTTCTTTTTCTTTTTACCTTTTTTCTTTCCATTTAGGTGATTCTCCAGCTTTCCCTGTTCTTCCATCCCCACTTCTCAGGAAAACTGAGCCCATAAATGAACAACCTGAAGATCCTCATGTGAACCTCTGCACTGAGTCTTGCACAAAAAAAAAAAAATAAAAAAAAAATACAGCTGAGGCCTCTTTTTTTTTAACCCAACTCAAAACCGCAAGTATGAGGAACTACAGGTAAGCCAGCACCACTCCTTCACTTAACACATCTCCTTGCAAAACATTTGGAAGGTGTTGCACAGCCCCAGGCAGCCCTGCTCTCTACAGGGGATGCTGGGGGAGGGGCGAGGGGCGGGGTTACAGTGGGCGGGGCGGGGCACGGGGTGCCCGTCACCCCCCGTCCCGCTGCCAGAGCCGGCCCTGGACGGCCCCGACACATCCCACTGGAGGAGCCGCTGCTGGTCCTTGGAGGCCCCGAGGCTCTCGGGCTTTTCCAGCCGGAGAGCAGCGGCAACCCCAAGGGAACGTCTTCTCGAGGAGCCCTGCGGAGCTCGCCGTCTNTCGGGGAGCCCTGCGGAGCTCGCCGTCTTCATCCCCCCAGAGCCAGGATTAGCAGCCGTCAGAAAGGGGAGGTAGAGATGTCGCCAGGAGGCCCGGCGCTTTGGAGCACTCACCGGTGTCCTGCCAGGCACGGGAGGAAGGATTCTTCCCCCCAGGGTCGATCGGGCCGGGGTCGTTTGGCCACTCCGGGCAGCCCCGGAGAGGGCTCCGGG
>VWZK01002077.1:0-37049 GCA_013396935.1 Baryphthengus martii
TTGGACACGGTGATCTTAGAGGTATTTTCCAACCACAACAATTCTGTGATTCTGGGATTTCTTAATGAGCTCATGAAATAAAGTTTAAATCACAGGATATGTTGTCGTGTAAATTTGAGAGATCCAAACATTTGATGGCAAGAGATTTGATATGATCACTGCTCGAAACACTGAGTATATCCTAATGCTCCTCTATATGCATTCTCTTCTAGACATACTTGCCATCTTCCCTCAAGTCAAGGCAAACAAAAAGATACATAACAGTTTGTTTTAGGGACAAAAGAATGTTGAAGATTTTCAAGTAAAAAAAAAACCAAGACTGTAAATAGCATATTCACTAGTCTGCACTGTAATAGTTGTTTAATATAAATAATTTTGTTTTCTGTTTTCTTTTAGAATATCTGAATACAAGTGGACTATAGTGAATAAAATGAATAAGGAAATATCCTTTAGCCCTACTGATCCTAGAAATTGAGCTTAGCCGTTCATAAATCATTTTATGTAACTGCAGAAAAAGAAGAGTCACGGATTTTAAGTCTCTTATATTTGTCTGCATATATGATTTTATTGACTTAGATATGATGGCAGCTTTATTAGTGTTCTAGGTGAAAAGTGTAGAGGAGTTCAGAGTACGATTGAAAGAAAATGAATTTTATTATCACATATTGCATATATATCATTATAAGTACATTGCTGTAATAGCTATTCTCCAAAGTCTTTTTTAGCTCCAACTAAACAGCTTCAAAAGCTTTTAAAGATAATAAGAATCATTCTGTTGTTTCAACTATATCTGTAAATGTCAGTAGTGTTAAAACTATGGAGAAGCCCATGTGTGTCTTAGTTATGAAGGTTTGAATGTTTATTTAAAATCTTTTATCTATGAAAAAGTCAAGGCACTCACAATTTCAATGGAACAGTAAAGTTCTGTGTGTACTTTACCTTGTGAGATATTTTTCTTTTGTAAGAACTACTCTGATTACTGACAAAACATCACCATAAATATGGATGTTTGTAGACCTAATTCTTATTTTTTGTTTCCTTCTTTTTTGCCAGAGGGGAAGTGTCTTAGAATGAGTGTAACTATCTGCATGAGTTCTTTCCTTGGGGTTTGATAAAAATTATGAGATATAATAGGATTTGTGTATATTGTTGCACAGTGAAAGGCAGCCTGATAAACAGATTATGCTCATCAAACTAGGAATAAGTTATTAATGTCATTCAGACTCAGCCTGCATTCCCCTCCATGTTTAACTGTTTGCAGAACCAGCCTCTAGTTCATTTTAGCCAGTATGTAATAAAATTTTTGGAATAATCTGAACCGTGTAAAAATGGGTAGTTGTGACAGATATAAAAATAGCCATATTCTCTTTCTTTCAATAACAAGCACATTTTGAGTGCTTTTATCAAATAATATATCTATGTCTGTTAAAGTACCTTAAATATTGTCAGTCCATACCCCTAGCTTGTAGTATCATCAGCTAGAGAGATCTCCTTCTCCTCCCGTATAGTCCTGCTGACCTCATAAAATGCAAGCTATGTTCCTCAGTCCTACTAGTGTGTGACCTTCACTTTATTCACTGCCTGACTATAGGTGATCTATATATTGGAAGGAAGAAATCCAAGTATAATTGTTTCCAGAGTAAAATGCTTGGGTTTGGGTTTTGTGTTGGGGTTTTTATTTGTTTGTTTCTTTGTTTTCATTTTGAGCTTTTTTTGGTTGTTTTGTGGGGGTTTTTTATCATATAGGTAAGATTGAAAGCAAAGAAATAGATTTTGTTTGGTGGTCCCATGTAAGGTTTTACACAGAGATGTCAGAAAGCAACCTCTGCTGTTAAATATATTTATCACCATGTAGAAAACCAACAATTTCAGTCTGTTTTTAAGATTTTGCTGAGTTGCCTTCTTTCCTTAGTTTTGCAGTAAATTGTTGAATGGTTAATGAGCAGTATCTTCTACTCATCAATGTGCATCAGCCAGCATCCTTTAGGATTTACTTGCAGCTGTGCTGTAAGGCATACTTCTTCACTTACATGAGAATTTAGAGATACGTAGCTTTTGCTTCAACTGCAAAGCCTTTTATTAACTTCAATGGCTTCATATGTATTCAAAATCAATTTTGAATGTTTTGTGGTTCTCAAAGTAAAGAATCACAAGGCCAGCAGATCGAGAGAGGTGATTCTGCCCCTCTACTCTGCTCCAGTCAGACCTCACCTGGAGTACTGTGTCCAGCTTTGGAGTCCTCATACAAGAAGGACACGGACCTGATAGAATGAGTCCAGAGGAGGGCCACAAAAATGATCAGGAGGTTGCAACACCTCTCCTACGAAGACAGGCTGATGGAGCTGGGGCTGTTCAGCCTGGAGAAGAGAAGGCTCCGGGATGACCTAGTAGCAACCGTCCAGTACCTGAAGGGGGCCTATAAGAAGGCTGGAGAGGGACTGTTCACAAAGGCCTGGAGTGACAGGACGAGGGGCAATGGTTTTAAACTAGAGAAGGGAGATTTAGGTTGGATGTTAGGAATGAGTTCTTTACCATGAGGGCAGTGAAACACTGGAACAGGTTACCCAGGGAGGTAGTTGAGGCCCCATCTCTGGAGTTATTCAAGGTGAGGCTTGACAAGGCTCTGAGCAACCTGATCTAGTTGAGGATGTCCCTGCTCCCTGCAGAGGAGTTGGACTAGATGACCTTCGGGTGTCCCTTCCAACCTGGACCTTTCTAGGATTCTGTGATTCTATGAATATGAAAACTGTGGTCCTCAAAGTAAGGTATCACAGTAAGATAACACAAGATAACACGGGGATGGGCTAATTCCAACAAACGATGACTCACATCCTGATCAGGGGGATGGGAGAGGGAGAGGTAGGATTGCCTGAAGGTAATCTAAAGTAATCTAGGTCTAATAACCACAGTAAAAATCACACCCCTAGGACATGATAACATCAGAATGCCTCTGTATAATGAACTAGCCACTAAACAGAGCGTACACGAAAGGGCATTATTTAGATAATGAAAAGCTGACCAATGAGCAAGTATTGTGCAACTTTTCTTTGTTGTAAACTGTATAAACCCGTACAACTCCTCTGAAGAGGCATGCTAGCTTTGCTAACTCTTGCATGGCAGCCCATTCTGTACAAAACTACATTAAAGATGGATCTCGACTCTCTGTGCTCATTAGCTCCCGTGCACAAAACTAAACCCAAACTGAGGGACAACAGTATTGTTTAAGTGAAAGACATGCAGATTTACTTGTTGGATTTGAGTCTGTAGTATTGAAAGTCAATAAAACATGTCTTTTCATGACTTTTTATTTGAGTATTTCTTTATTTAAGCTTCCGTGTAGCTCTCTTCTGGCTGAGACAATACATGTGTCTCCTGTCTGTGCTTTTTTCAGTTTTATCTTCTCTCTCACCAAACTAGTTCCCTGTTGATGGACAAGAAAACTTCACTTTATGGCAACCTTTCTCTTCTACAATTCCACTCTTAGCGCTGTCCATCCTCCCACTGGATCTCGTTTGTAAAGCAAACACAAATTTTATTAGGCAGAACCAAAGGAGCAGTAGGCCTGCAACATGTTTGATTCTGGTAGTTAAGAGAGGAGGCAAACTGTAACAAGAGTTGGGATCAGCTGCCAAAGCTGTCATCGGTCCTGCGGGACAGGATGTTCATGGCTCCTAAGTAGTGCCATATGAATGACTAAACAAGGACGAGAGAAGATGATTTGTTCTGGTTTTTATTTGCCAGAATGAAGGAGGCCTTCAGTTTGATATCTCTCATACTCTGTGTGTGTTTGAAAGAACAGAAGCTAGGGTTTGTAAGACAAGGTCGTGTAATTCATCAGATGAGATGAGCGAGTGGGGAAACCTGAGATTTTCTTGTGTTCCTAAACATTTTCAAGATGACAAAAAGTAGTCTCTACTTTCTGTCTATCTAACCAACTATTTTTCTATCTAATAACAGCAAAATTTAAAAGGTTGCTTTGTTATCTTGGGATAAACAAAACTACAATCTGATAACAACTGTGAATCTTGGCAAATCTGGGTGTAAAAGGATTGTGTAGTTGGTAAAGGCACAGAAAACACATGTAGAAATGATGAGCTTTACTTGAGTGGGAAGAGGAAAAGTAAGAAGAAAAGTGGGGAGAAAGGAAATAATCTGTAAGACTCTTGTATGGAAATTGTAGAGCACATTAGGGATAAGTGTAAGGATATCATTACAAGTGACAGGGGGAGATAGAAAATCTGAAATGATATTTGGTTCAACTGTAGCTTTTACCTGACTGAAAGGAGGCGAATTTTCTGAGATTAATGGTGTTAAAGGAAAGAAACATAAATAGGTAGCCATTGCTTCTCCTTTTTGTTATGACATTCGCTAAATACATGAGCAGAGATGATCTGCCAGACATGAGAAGATACTTTCCTTTCTCTGCTTTTTTTTTTTTTTTTTACTTCTTTATTTCTCTCTCTCTTTCTTTTACAGGACACATTCAGATTCTCCACCAGGAGGGTTACAAAGACAATCTTAATATGTACTTGTTCCAACAACCAGTCAAGGAAGTTCGGATAACATGGTTCAGATAACAAAGTTTAGTGTCAGGCAGAAAAAGGAATGCAAGTTTACACTGAGCATAAAACCACTTTGTCGGAAAAAACCCACTCCTTAGAGACTCAGTATTGTGCCAGGAGCACATGCAGCTCCTACAACAGCAATGACAGTAACGAGATCTCCCTTATTTTGAGCTGAAGCTGAACAGACCAAGTTTCAGCCAGTAGGCCAATTTCTTTCCCTTTCACCCTCGCCGATTTATGTTCCCTGGGATATATGGTCCAATCCTTAATTCATTATATGATTAATTAAAAGGATCTGCTGTTAAGCTGCATTTTAGTTACTGCAGAGATCTAACTTTTTTCCCGCAGAGCCTTCTTGGAAGCTGAGATCTTTTCAGTACATCAATAGAGGCAAGCCTCTTCCTGCAGGAGGGGCAGTGCAGACCAGTTTCTCCCACTCTGCCTCTTTCTCCCCTCTTCCATAGCAAACTTCCTTGTCTCTTTAAGGAGTGATTGTGATATTAAAGTATTAAAAAACACCAAATATTGTAATATTAAACTATTAAAAACCCTGAAATTTAATCACACAGAAACAACATGAAACTGTAATGTCCTGTTTCTGAAACACATGTTCTTGGAAGCTCATGTGCACACATGAATTTTACAGCTCTTACTTCCAGATGAAGATGACCTTATTCCATATACATGCTGATAGAGTCCTGGAGGGAAAAGATCTTCCTGTATGAACTGAAAAATCTTGCAATTAGACCTGTGGTTTTTTTGTTTGGTTTTTTTTTCATCATCTGATGCTGTTGATGAGCTGGAGGGAGGTAGTACAGGTTGTCTCTCTGTTCTTACAAAGGACGTGCTATTGTAATTTCTGTAATGTGTTGGGTGTATCACTTCATGAGGCTTATTACTATTGTCCCACCTGGCAGGAGAAAGATCAAGGAAATGACAACTACATAGTCTGGACAAAGAACAGGAACGAACATCTGATGTTTTATAATTGGAGAACATGAAAATGTGTACGTAATATCTGACGTGTTCTGAGCTGTGGTAATACTGTCATGCAAGGAATGCAATTTCATGTCAGAACTTTACGGACTTCAGAGAAGCTACCATAAAAGAGAGTGGATGTTGTTTCCTGCCACCTCCAGTCACAGATTCCCATCCTCCCCTTGCCTCATACCTAGTGATCAGGGAGCCACTGGGTGACCCAGGTGTTCTTACTCCTCATGCTGAAAATGAATAATTTTGATGCGTGTTATGTATATTAGTTTTCCATGGTCAATAAAGTGTTTTGACTCATTCTGTAGCCACATGACATTATGATGCATTCCAAAGTAGGAGACTGTTATTAGTGGAGAAGAAGAAGTAGTGTATTCAGCCATTGTGCAAGGTTTGACAGAAAAATGCTGTAGCATTAAACTGTACCTTTGGATTCATCTGTGAAGGGATATCAAGGCTTTAAAAATTCATCCTCAGTATGACATCATTATTTTAATCCCAAGGTAGCAGAATATACAAAATTTCCTAATTTGTAAATGTACATGTTAGTTTGATCTCTTTGTATAGATACTGTTATGTTAAAGATTAAATGCTTATCTCCATAACCACATAGCCAGAGGAACGATGAGAGGCAGGAGAACCACCCCTAACCTTGTTAGAAACCAGAGCAATCTCATTTATCTACTCCCAGGGCTACCATAGGAGGGTGATTAGACCATTGTCCAGGGATGAAAGCCATCCAGGTGAGTAAAGGAGACAGGTTCTTTGCATCACTCTGCAGACAAGAGTGCTGCTACCTACATGGGTCTGAGACTTATTATGGGATACAGGAGAAGAATATTTGAGTATTGTACAAAACTTGATGGGAGCATAGTTCCTCAGTTTAAGGGAGGAACCAAAGATGCGTGAAGGGTGGGATCACAGTGGCTTGGAGAGGAACAAGCATGGGAAAATAGAGGAATTAGCGGGCAAAAGGGGTCAGTCACATGCAAACAGGTCACTGATTCATGTACTTGTCTGGACATGCTCAGTGTCTGATCACCATGGTCTGCCCTGTCTTACTAAACTCCATTTCTAGTCTAGTTGCCAACAACTGGAGTCAGACCACAAGTCCTATGGGCCCATGTGACTGTGGTGCCATCAACTGGAATGAGTGAAGGTCTTGAGTGGCAACAACTGGAGTGGATACCACAGGTCAGAGGGGCCAGCAACTGGAGGCCTGAGCAGGATGACTTAGAGAAGAAGAGATAGATGCATTATCTTGCATTTGGTAAGTGAAGGAAGACAGCTGGATCACAGAAGGTCGTGTTTTAACAATCAGACTGCATGGGCAGCACGTAGCAATACCTGAGAATACTTTAAAGAGAGTGAATGCTATTGAATGATTATGTTTAACATTTGATTTCAAGTTGTATATAAACTCTTGGAACATCTATATGGACATCTTTCCTGCTCTTATGGAGGAGGATGTGTGTCTCATTATCATGTAATAAACATTTTGTAGGTTTACCCTTGCATCCCTTTCCTCCTGGATCAATGAAGGTCTTAGCACTTTCGCAACACTAGCAAGTCTACTGCATATCTCAGGTCGGTTTCTGAGAGATCCATAGTGTGGATAGGGTAGGATAGGGTAGGATAGGGTAGGATAGGATAGAATAGAATAGCATAGCACAGCATAGCATAGCATAGCACAGCATAGCACAGCATAGCACAGCATAGCATAGCATAGCACAGCATAGCACAGCATAGCATAGCATAGCATAGCATAGAATAGAATAAATAGAATAGAATAGAATAGAATAGAATAGAATAGAATAGAATAGAATAGAATAGAATAGAATAGAATAGTAGTTCAGTTGAAAGAGACTTACAATTATAATTTAATCCAACTGTCTGATTGCTTTAGGGCTGACCAAAAGTTAAAGCGTCTTAAGAGAATTGTCCAAATGCTTCTTCGACACTGACAGTTCCAGTGTTTGACCACCCTCCCAGTAATGCTTCCTAGGGTCAAGTCTGAGCCTCCCATGAGGCAGCTTTGAACCATTTTCATGCATCCTATCACTCGATACCAGGGAGAAGAGATCAGCACCTCCCTCTCCATTTCTCCTCCCCAGGAAGCTGTGGAGAGAAATGAGGTCACCCTTCAGCCTCCTTTTCTCCTCCCCAGGAAGCTGTGGAGAGAAATGAGGTCACCCTTCAGCCTCCTTTTCTCCAAACTAGACAGACTGAATGTCCTTGGTGACTCCTCAAACAACATGCCTTCTAGCCCTTTCAACAGCTTTGTTGCTCTCCCCTGGACACCTTCAAGAACCTTCACATCGTTCTTAAACTGTGGGGCTGCAAACTGATGATAAGGCCGCACCAATGCTGTATGCAGTGGGATAATCACCTCTTTTGACTGGCTAATTCACCCCAGGATGCAGTTTGCCCTCTTGGCTACCAGAAATTCTAGGAAATTCTAGGGCTGAGTAGGGAGGGAATAGTTCCACATCTATGTTGCCAGTGGCCTAACACTAATGGCAGCAATCTTGTGCTTTGATGAACTTTCATGACCCTCAGACACATTGACCGAGTAACACATAGGGATCTGAAGTAGAGAAACTATCAATGAGTTAGGGATCTCCTGAAAGGAAACCTATCACTCAGCCCTGAATAATACTAGCATTCAAAATTCTATCAATGAAGAGACGTAAGAGATCCCTGCAAATGAGCTAAATTATTTCTCAATGTCTGTTGATCCTATGAAACAGATGAAATCCGTGCTGGAATCTATATTGAAATCCTTCTTTGTGTAACTGGTTCTCACTGGAAGCGTTATCTGAAATTCAGCTGACCAGAGAAGGGGCTACGGAACAAACAAATGATGCTGAATTGCCATCATCAGATCTTTTCCAAATAAAAATCCTATGATAAGACAGGTCTGAAACAGCTGGCTTACAGACAGGAGTGTGGAATCTCTCATGTAAAATGTTCTTGAAACCTGTGACTGGAAGGTGGCAAATGTGACATTAATTTTAAAATAAATTGGAGAAAAGTAGAACAAGAATGGCATATTTTCTACATTTCATCCTGTTGTGTTGGGTTTTGTTTTTTTTGTTTGTTGGTTTGTTTTCCTGATAGGATGAGAGTTATGGGATTCAAACAAACAAACAATTTTTACAAAAAAAAAAAAAAGAAAAGCAATAGTTTTGCTAAAGTTTTTTTTACCATACATGTAAAATTTACTTTCTTATTAAAAGATGTGCTTGTATTTATTGAAGCAGTTTTCAGCATCTTTTATTCTAGTAAATACTAATCTTGCTCAGAATAACTTTTTCACACATTTTGTGGGAAATAGAGCTCCTAAGGATCACTGTAAACACCCACTCATTCCACCAGATGGTATTCTTTCACTTAAATATGAAAGATTAGTTTCAGTAGCACAGATCTTAGGTGGTTTGATTTTGACATTGGTCTTTAGGGACTTATTTCAAAGCTTTAGATGGCAAATATGACTACTGTGATGGTTCCCACTATGCATCCAAAATAGCATGGTAGGACAGCGATCAGACTTCTTAACATAGGTTAAAAGATTGTGTCAGAGACAGTAGTATCGCTCTGAATCCTGGAAGTTGGGTTTATAACCAGTGCAGGTACCACTGGGACAACTAAGGGAAAAGAAGTTGTTAGATGTTTGCTTCAGGAACAACTCACTTTGGGGATGTGCTAAGGCTACAACAGGCTCTCATATAAAGCTATTCCCGTAACAAGATCATGCATGCTGGTTCTGACAGGTGGAGAAGGAAGAAAAATAATTAATATCTGAGTGTATGTATAGGATTTGCTCTTTTTCGAGAAAGAAATATCCCAGCAGTCACCAATACTAAAAAACATTTTATGTGGTTACACTAAATATTTTCTCCTTTATTCAGAAAACAAATCATAAAAAGGTAAAATAAAACATACAAGGGTAAATAAAAAGGCATTGTCATCTATGACAATATCCTGTCTGATAGAATAAGAAAAATTTCCACCTGAGTCAGTTTGAAACTTTCTGTGTATTTTCAATAGATACACTTCAAACAAAGTGTTTGCTTGAAATTTCTTGCAGGAAGGAGCTTGGTTTTCAGCATAGACTTAGCTGCTACAAAGATATCTCCTATTGGTTTATGAGAAACATGTGAAACGGACCTATATAAATCTCTTGTAGGGGCATGCTCACTAACCACAGAGGCAGAAATGAGGACGTGGACAGCTTGGTGCATGGCCATGTACTTCTTTGGAGCAAGTAAGGAATCAGTAAAGCCCTGATATTTTGCTCTGCTGCTGGGAGAATGTAGTTTACTTGTTTTACTGTGGTTTTGTTTTGCTTTGTGTTCTAGGAGCTAAAATCACCCAAACCTCAAGTCTTGTGCTGAAAGAAGATGAGAAAGCTACTCTGACATGCAGTCAAAATGATGATCACAGTTCTATGTATTGGTATCTGCAGCAGCCAGGGAAGGGGTTGCAATTGATCTATTACTCGTTTGGTGAAAATCAGCAGAAAGAGGGTGACATCCACATTGGATACAAAGCTACCCGGTTAAATCGCACACACTTCTATTTGGATATAATGTCTGTGAAGATGAACCATTCAGCTGTTTATTTCTGTGCCAGCAGTTTGTACACAACACTTTAAAGTCATTTGCTTTCTTTACATAAACTTCTCTCCTTTCCAGCACCTTCCCTCAGAACAGTGTCGCTCTCAGCACAGGAAAAGGGTACGTAGGCCAATAGCCTATTCACAAATCAGATGTTGCAGAGGAGTGGGAACAAGGGAGGCAGAATAGGTCTTTGAAATGCAGGTTAATTGTTGAATTCCTCTTTCCTGATTAGTCATTTATTCTCTATCTCATTAGAACAATCAATAGATTGTTAACCAAATATAGACATAAAGAAAATGGAAACTCAAATCTACACAGCCACAAATTATTGTTCCCTATACCGTTTTATTATCTGACTGAACAGTTAGTTGAAATACACATATGTCCTTCTATACCTTAGAGATAATGCCTTGTATGTGCACTCTCATTCCTCTCTGAATATTATCAGGCAGTGAAAGCTGCAATGCTTTTCACTGTGCTTGGAAAGGTTACCCGAGTCACCAAAAACCTGTAGATCTAAGATTGTCAACAGCAATGGGAAGGGGCTTGAATGAAAGATGATACAAGAATAGAAGCTAAACAGAACTAATATGCCCCAGATTGGAGTGAAATCACAAAACAACAGCCAACAGCATGGTAATGTCCCGAAACGTTACATGTGTATGGAGGATATAAAGGGGAATAGGAAGTCATAAAAACTAGTATGCAACTTAGAATGAATTCATATTCAATAAAAATAACATGTAGATTTCCATTTATTCAGAAATTCAGTTTGCTTCTGGCTACATAGTGAAGCACGTGCCACTATGTGTGTCACATCTACGTCTTTATGCCTCATACTTATACCTCTCGCACAGCTTAATAAGCATCAATACAGTCTATATAAATCTAGTTTATTCTTTCTCTCTATGGATGAGTTCTGAGGTGGTTTTTTTCCCTCCCAGGCAGCTATGTGAAGTTCCTCATTCAAAGTTTTGTAGTTCCCCCTGACTTTGAGCTAAACCCTAGTATGAACACTGCTCCAGAGAGCATCCATATTTTGAAGACAAAAACGTAAAGGGATGAACAAGCAGGATGTGAATGTAATTTTATTTACTATACAAACTCTCCCTGATGGGATATTTCAAGTTTGACATAAAGAGTCTTGTATCTCACACAAAAAGACCTACCAATGGCTTTCCAGCACCACCATTCTCCCAGGCAGCGTTATTGATGCAGTGGGATTAGTCATAGCGTGAGATACTCTTTGGTGTATGCACTCCATGATATAACAAATTGCCTTAAATTCTACTGAAGCAAGAAAGCAGTAAGCAAAGTTCTTCTGATGTGTAAAAGTCACCTGCATAATCTGCTAGATCTGAAATGTGTTTCCAGTCAGAGGGGTTTAGAAAGGTTTAAAGAAAAGATGTAGAGTGAGAACATCCCATAATTGGACACAACATCCACATTCTGAGATAATTTTTATCCCAATATGAATTATGTCAAATTATATTGTAAATGCTATAGGGCAAAGAAGTAGCTATATTACCACCTATGCAGGATAAGCATGTTGATCTTCAAGTGAAAATTTCAATTTGTGATTATTGAGCAGCATTTCCTCATTGAAAACATGAGTTATTGGATTGCAGGCACATCTCCTGGGGAAAAGGTGAAAGCATCTTTCTGAGACTTTTAAAATACAGCTGACTAGCTAGGGAGAAGCTTTGCAGAAAAGCAATTGAACATGAATAAGCAGCAAACTCTTTCAGCACTGAAGGCTAATTATATTTTTGATTTCATTATCAAGAATGCAGTTAACATGTTGAAGTGCTTTTGAGGCTATACTTTCAATACTACCTCTATTGTCCATACACACCCCTACCCTGCCCCAGCCCAAAAGAGATAGCAAGAAATTGTAGATTCCAGCAAACGGTCACAAGGGTGATCAGGGAACTGAAGCAGAAACACAAAAGGAGAGGTTGAAGGAATTAATTTTATTCATCTTGGAGAGAAGAGGGCTAAAGGATGGCTAATTGTATGACTCCAACTACTTAGACAGTGTTGGAATACTTAGAGGGGCACAGTAGAAGCTTGTGGAAACAAGCTGCAGCAAGATAAGCTCTAATTAGACATAATGAAAAAATACTTCCTCTTGAGGATTCTTCAGCACTGGAACAGATTTCTAAGAGACCCTGACAAATCTCTGTCCTTTAAGATATTCAGAAACCACCTGGGCAAAACTGAGCAACATGATCTAGCTTTGGAGTTAGTCCTGGTTTGAATAGCAATTAGAACTGAGAGACCTCCAGAAGTCCCCTCCTATTAAAGCTTTTCTACAAGTATATGATTCTTAGCATCTCACTTTGCTGTTTTGAGACACCTAGAAAAAGCGTGGGGTTTTTTTTAATTTGTAAAAGCAGATCAGCAACAACCCCAAGCCCACAAGTCTTTTGTTTTTTTGGTGTATTGCACAACGGAAACAACAGCTGCACACACAAACCCATCTGCAGACTTCAGTAACAAGAAGATCGTGTGATAACATGAGACAAAAATCCCATCAGCTTTCATAAGGCCTGTATGTGTCACTGTTTCTGTCCAACTGTAATATGGCAAACAGAGAGCTGTGCTCTGTGCCTCATCCTGAGAGGCTGGAGTGATATTGTGGTAAGAGAGGCTGATGCATTATCAGATTTTTTTTTGAGTAAATGTCAAACCACATCCTGTTTTTCTAAAATTCAACTTCTGTTCCCTTAAAGAGATAGTTTCAAGCGCATTTTTGGCACATCGTCTACTCTGACTCTGTGATACCGTTTTCTGCTGAGGCCTTCAGAGATATTTCCCCCTTCTATTGAAGACCTTGACTATGTTAGACAGAAGCTCCCTTCATGATCTCTACTCTATTCCTCCTGCGTTGCATTCCAACATGTTTTGCTTCCAAAGCTCCACAAGCACTCCTCTACCTTGGCTTTTATTACTCCTACCTCTGTTCAGGATACAGCTATACATATAAGGTACAACAGTTCTTCATTTATTCCCTAGTGAGCTACCTCTGAATTATCAAATATTTAACTTGTACCATAAGGTATTAGCTTAATGAGATGCGAAGTGGATGAAAGATCTCCAGCATTAGTAATCACTTGGTTTTGTAGTTTGTGCTGAACACAAATGGTACCCACAAACATGGCTTTAAAGAACCACACTCTCATTCCCCTTCCTTCACCACAGATCAGATTCTCGATTCTCTGCCCTTTTTCTGAGTTTCATTCTTTTTTCTTTCTTCCTTTGCTTTTCTTGGTCCTTCTTGTTTTTCTTGTTTTCTTATTCTTCCCTTTTACTCTTTTTCTTTATAAAAGACCACATATTTTGATAATCTTGGGCAATTTTTGATAATTTTGTGATAATCTTTTGTCTTGTGGATATATCTCCCTGGATTTCTTTCCCACTTTTTGTCTAAAACCATTCAACTTCATTCTCACTAACTTGTTCTCCTGAAAATTATGAGAGACACAATATAGTTGTAGAGAAGTAGATTTATATAAATAACAACTTTAAGACATTGTTCTGTCTGAAGTGGTCTCCCATGCAGTTAGAATGAGTTAAGACAAATGTGTACACAGTAGAATTCTGTTCCTCCCTTCGGATTTAAGCATCATCTATATCACAAACATCCCATACAAAATGCTCTTAAAAATGAGCATGATGTATACAAACTTCCCAGCTGTAGCACTCCTCTGGTACTTTTCTGAAAAGTAAGAGAGAAAACAATAAATAGAAAAACAACAGAGAAAACAAACACTTTTTTAGAAAACTTTAGCAGACAAGGACACTTTTTTTTCATTCTGCTGATTAGAAGAACTTATTCAGTACTCCTTTCTCAAGTCACACCTTGCTGGCCTTAGCCGAAATATATTAACTAGCAATTGTATTAGACTTCTCACATTCACACTGGTATGACCAATTCAGAATTGGTCCGAAGAAAGAGAAGTTGGGGGCATCAAATGAAACTGGATTTTGAGCCTTTCTCATGGGAATATAATTTATACTAATTCTGCAGTACATTTAAGGAGATAACCTACTGTAGAATCTAGAGTCAGTGACTTAGCAAAGTCTTCTAACTGCTCTGCTAGAATATCACACATCTTTAGGCTACAGGTAGGTCTGCTACTCAAAGTGATATTTTTATGCTGAAATGTTGAGTTCTAGCAGTATCGTGGAAGATTTCATGAGAACAGACAGAATTTGGGTGCTCACATGCACGCATGTGTATTCAGCAAGAACAGGAATGCCCCTGTGCGTACAAACACGAATATCTGTGCCTGCCAGCAAAAACAAGCAAAGGACCCACTGAGACACATACACACAGGACACACATCTCTACATACACAGGTGTAAGTATAGATAAGCAAACTCACTGTCAAGAGAGTAGAACATTAATGTTTCAACTTGCCTTTGAAGATACTGCAGTCAAAAAAAAAACAAAACAAAATAAAAGAAATAGGATATATTATTTGAGCCCAGGTATCTATCAGCACCTCTTTTGAAGTACTCTGTACAATCACTTGTATAACAGATAGTGGGAGTGGGAATGAGAATTACATGGCTTGTAGCAAGTTTGGAGAACAGAATGGGATTCCTGTGCTTGGTCTCCATTTCCTGGGGACTGACAGATCTGACTTGACTATAGTAGACTGGCAAGAAACATGCCCTCAATAACGACTTCTTACTCTATAGAAGTCTACAGAGGATGACCCCCACACCCACATATATTTTACTTACCAACATCATTGTAGATTAATTTGTGTATCACTTTCAGTGTTCCATTCTTAAAAACTGTCAACAAACTCAAAAAGGTTCAAAGAGTTGAACCATTCCCAGGCTGAGAACCTCAGTCAGCTGTGGAAAAATCATCTCTCCCTATCCCTTCTGTCCTTTCAGCACCATTCACCTTCCAGACCAGATTCAGATCGTCAGAGTAGAAACCAGAGGCCCGACGTGCCAATGTGGCCTTGTTCGTCTGTTTGATCTCTTGTTTTGATGGGGAAAATGGCCACATTTTTCTCCTCTGAAATGGAAAGCAATATGGTCCAGATTGTTCACCTTCATACATCTAAATATCATATCATGTGGGTGTTTTTGGAGAAATATGTGTGTTGGAGGCTGGATGCTGAATTAAGTATTCAGTGTGATCTATGGCGCATGACGGATCATGATCTTCAGTCTACAAGACAATTATATTTACCTTAAATTTTAATTGTCTTTCCAAGATATTCTGTGCTAAATATATCACGCTATATATGCCATTTAATTAAAAATAAATAGGCTACTTGAACAGAATGTGGCCCTAAGATCTAAAATATAAAGGTACAGAGGAAGATATAAAGCTCTCCCTCTGGATACGGGCCAAATAGCCAAACTTACTAAAGCTAAGGTACTAACTAAAAAAAATAATTTAGTTCTCTTGTTTGTTGTGTTAAGCTATACAATGAGCAAACTCATCCTCTCTATTCATTCTCTATTGTCTTTATCTCTTTCTGTATGTGTCTGTCTCCTCAGGTTCTAAGTCAAGATTTTTCTGAAATGTCTTGGCTTATTTCACCTCAATCTCTCCTCCTTATCCTACAGTTTTAAAAATAAAAATAAACAAACAAACAAATTGAACACCCCCCCAAACATATAATCTATAAAATCTTTAACCTACAAAGCTTCCCAAAAGAACCAAGAGTGAATGTGTTCTGTTATTTAGCAAAGGAATAGTAGGACATGTTTTCTTACCTGTCAGCTTAGTTCCTGTCACAAGATGTTGCTCGTGTCCAGAGGACAAAGACATAAAAGAGTAATAAATCACACACCCTACACATCTGTTGAGTAAAATAAGGACTTACTTGATTTTGCACTGCTAATACCATTTCCACTCTGCCTGAGGAAATATCAGTGTTCATTCTATAGTTTAATTCTGGCGAAAAGACCCGATCAGTCACGTAGTTAATTTCTGGTAGAATAGAGACAGTAGACTCAGTGAATACTAGGTAAAGTCTCTGTTAGTTTTACATTGTAGAGGGAGCATATATCCTTCCAGAATATACTTAACTGACTTGAAGTTGTTGTGCTTTGGTCTTGTCTCATCTTTCTTCCTCCCTTCAGTTTATTTCATTAAACCTGCTTGCTTGCTAGTTTTCTCCAGTTTTATTCATCTGACACTTCTTGTGAAGCCCTGTTGACTGCACTTTTTTTTTTTCCTTACCTGGAAGAGCAGGCCATGTTCCTTTTTCAAAATGCTATTACTGCTGACCTGACAAAAATTATCTGGGGAGCTTGTTCTCTCTTCCTTCTCCTCACTGATGCAAAATTTCTATTTCCTAATCTACCATACCTAGAAAAGTCACCCCTGAAAGGTTTCCCACCCCTGGAAGTGCTGTACGAACCCCTGGAGATGCAGTATGCAACTTTACTTAGGTAATGTCTACAGTATTGAAATACCAGGACCACCAGGAAGATCCCGTTCATCCTTCCCTTGCAGTCACTTCACTCTCTTTACTTCCCTTTCTGTCCATCTAAATAGTGCTGTGCAGTAAGCATGGGTTGGTTAATGTCCTAAATACTGTAATATGGCTGAAAGTGAATTGTTAAGTTCTGTGTTACTTGGTCTTATTGAATCCAATAGCCCAATAGTGGCGAGGCTGCTGCAGCTCCCTTTGCCTAGATCCACTCACTCGCAAGGCTGAGCGTGTGTTCCCTGCGGGCGTACAAACACATGCACAATACAAATAGACTCACGCGTGCAGCCAGCCACACAAATCGATAAAGGCAGAAATGCTCATGCAAACACAGATGGCACTAACAGATGTGGACGTATGAGCTCCTGAGGCCTGCAGCCCAACACTTCTTCTTGGTACAAACCCCCTCCCTCACAAATACAAAACCTTGAGCGTTCCTTTGCGACTGCGCACGCACAAAACCAGACATACACATGCTGAATCCCAGTAACTGGCCCCAAATTCCCTGGTCCTTCAGTTACCTCCACCCTGTCACGGAGGTATCCGCAAAATAGTCAGAGTAGCTACTCAAAGTGCAGATTTATTCTGATCAAAAAATACCCAGCACTGACAAACACAAAGTATAGTGCAAGTTTGCATGTCAGGTAGGAATATAATACACAACTAATTCCTAAGTTTCACAAATATTTATTTTTAGAAACATGACCCAAAATGTGCATATATTCACAAAAGGGAAAACTCAAGGGTATCCAGAATAAAGAGTCACTCACTCACAAGAACGGGGCGAGGCGTCACTCAAGGCTATGTCCAGAAGTATTACTCACTAAAAAGGGGGTGAGGGCTCACTCAGTCCCAAGAAGTTTCCTTGGGTGGCATCCCAGTCCAAGGGGAGAGTCCTTGACTGCAGACCCACTGCTCTGCAGAGGACCAACTGAAATCAGCTCCATTTATACCCTAGTTGAGTCTGACCTTTGGTCAATTCTAATAAACTTGGGGCAAACACAGACCAAGGTCAGGTTACCTTGTTTCAGGCCTTACCTGAAACAAGATTTCAATAACTGTAAAGCCCCAATCTTTATCAGGCCTTTAGCAAGTCCCTGTCACTGTCAGGTCTCTGTCAGGGCAGGAACATTGGCCACACGCTCACGTGCACAGGAGGACCCACACTTAGACACCATGGGTCTCCCAGAAGCTAGCCTTTGACATGCATTGTGCTTGCTAGCTAGCACTGATTGCGCATTCTCTCGATCACTGGTGCTAGAATGTGTAAGCCTTTGAAGCCTGCAGCCCCACTCCAGTTGTTGGTGCACAGTGTAAGCACTGGATGAGCTTCTACTATTCTTATAACGGCTAAGTTCGTCCTATAAGGACTGTCAGAGAATATTCTTTAATGCAAGTTCGTTATGATGCTACACATCACTGGAAGTTGTGTTGTAGGACATTATTGCTAAAAAAAGAGCAAAATAAAACACAACAACTCATGCTTCTTGAATGGAAAATAAGCTAAAACTTTATTCCTAATTCAGCAAACTGTTCTCAGCCTCCGAGCATTAAGAAGGTGCTATTTTTAATGATATGATACTATATGATATGGCATGATGCAATACAATACAATATAATATGGAAATATAAGGAAAACTCAGCAGTGATTACAATGAAGTGGAAAGAACAGTAGAGAAACAGAGAATTACTAGGAAATAATATTCAGAAATTCTTAGAAACATAGATCCTTTGCTATGGAAAGGCAGAAGGCATAATTTGCTGTATTCCTGCTGATGTTATGAAGAGAACTCTTCATTTATTCTCTATACATCTTGCCACCAGCCTAATTGAAAACAAAGCAGAATAAACAAATAATAATAATAAAAACCCAAATAACAAACAACATGCAAAAGGAACAAATACAGTAACTTATGACACAATACACCACATTTATCAGTGTCCCATCTGTTGTGTTTCCCATGGTCATAAACAGAAATGACTATGTTTTATCTCGATGTTTTCTCCCCTTTTTGTACCAAGGAAGTGTCTTAACCTGTACAAATTATTTAGTTGCATATTGATCTAATATCTTTGCACACAATTTGGTGTGTTAGCACAAGAAAGACATGGACATGTTCTCATGGGTCCAGAAGAGGGCCACAAGAAATTATCAGAGAGCTGGAACATCTCTCCTGTGAAGAAAGACTGACGGAGATGAAGTTGTTCAGCTTGGAGAAGCCTCTAGGGAGACCTTCTTGTGTTCTTTCGTTATAGAAGGGGACTTAGAAAAAAGCTAGAGACTCTTTGCCAGGGCCTGTAGTGACAGGACTAGGGGCAATGGTTTTAAACTGATATAGGATAGTTTTAGATTTGATATAAGGAAGAAATTTGTTATGATGAGACAGTGAAAGATATCCCTGCTCATATCAGAGGTGTTGCACCAGGTGATCTTTAAAGGTCCCTTCTGACACAAACCGTTCTATGGTTCTATGGTTGTGATCCAGTAAAGTATAAACCCACTCCCTCTAGGATCTTTGAAAAAGGACACAAAACCATCCTGAACTTTACCAGGCCATTTTTCAAACACACCTCCCAGTCCTGCTTTCAAAAGATCAAGTGCTGAGGCTTCCGCTACTCTTGCTGGGAGTATCTTTCAACCACATGAGAAACTTACTGATAAAAATATTTCCTGATAGTTACTTAAATTTCTCCCATTTGTTCAGATTTATCCCATTGTTCTTTATAAATCTGTGTTCGGATTTATCCCACATATCGCCTCTGTGGTGGGTTGGCCTTGGCTGAGCGCCAGGTACCCACCAAGTCGCTCTATCACTCCCGCCTGCCACTTCCCTCAGAACAACAAGGCGGGAAGGGAATAAGATGGGAAGAGCCCGTAGGCTATGATACAGGCAGTTTAATAGGAAGAAAAAGAAAAAAGCAATCCATGCGTGCACGAAGCAAAGCAAAACAAGATCTTATTCTCTACTTCCCATCAGCCGGCGATGTCTGGCCTTTCCCAGGCAGCAGGGCTCTGCTAAGTGTAGCGGTTGCTCGGAGGACAAGTGAATGAATGACCCCAACCCCCTTCTCCTTTCTCTCCCTTTTGTACTTGAGCTGATGTCACACGGTGTGGAAGATCTCTTTGGTCAGTTTGGGTCAGCTGTCCTGACTCTGTCCCCTCCCAAGATCTTGCCCACCCCATCCCACTGTGGGGGGTGGGGGGAGATGTTGGAAAGCCAGCCTTGGTGCTGTGCAAGCGCTGCCCAGCAGCAGCCACAACACTGGCGTCTTTATCTGCCTCCCAAAACAAAGCCCAGCACCATAAGAGCTGCTCTGGGGAACATTAACTCCAGCTCACTCAAACCCAATACAGCCTCAAAAGTCCTGCATGTTACTTTCACTGAAGGTATGAGTCCCTTTTTGTTTATCAAAAAAGTATGACATATCTGGTATTTCCCTTTAATTTCTGGAGAAGTTGTCCTTAATTCTCATTTTTTCCCATGTATTTTTAAAGAGTATTTGAGAAGGAATTTCTATGCTAGATAGCACTGATTTTATTTGAATTCTGAAAAAATAATAATAGAATACTCATCACTTGTCATTTTTCAAACTAGCCTGCACAAAGGCTGGCAGAACACATGGAGAACAAGGCCACAGTTGATAATCGGTTCAATTTGTATCCACTGATCCTTGTACTAGTGAATAAGCTTCAAGTGGCACACAAGCCTACCTTGGCTGTCCACACCAGACCGCTCACCAAAACTGCATAGAGCAAGGCTTTGCCACAGAGCATGAGGTAAGTAAGCTTCAGAGAATTTCCATACCACAAGTAGGACTCTGCAATTCAAACATCATTCATATATTGAATTATCATCATCACTAGATCCAATGCAACTTTAACCAAATCAGAAACTCTTGAAATCTTTAGCTAAGTGTCACAAAGGAACTAGCGCCAAATGAATGACTCTGCTGACACAAGATAGCAGGGGGTAGGAAAGAACACCGTGATTCAAAGAACCATATGAGAAAATGAGTCTAGGAAAAAACACGTAGATTGGCTTTATGCTAAGCAAGTATGTCCTGATTTGGAAAGTTTAACCACTGTGTTGCCTCACCTGCTGAAAAAGTTATGTGAATCCCCTTAGGAACTCAAAAAAGCTAAATCACGAGATAAAAGTTTTTTTCGCACGTTATTGACAATGATCTTGTGAGTGCTGCTGATGTATCAGGCAAGTTTTACATAGCTCAGAATAACCTGGTATCTCAAACTTTTATTCTTCTGTTCTTCATTTTCCACTCTTAAGGAATTGCAGTAGTATTGAGACACCAACCTGATCTTGATTCAGCCTTAAGATTCCTGAAGCGTTAAAGAAGTTGATGAAAAACAAGAGTATGTAAATATGTATACATAAAGAAACATTTTTTTTTTTTCCTATGGATATCCCCATAGTTTAGAGGGGACTTGTAATGAGTATTCTGAGTTTAATACTGATAAATTCTGGATTCTGAATCTTGATGTCATAATTACTTGGCTAAGTATGATTTTTTTCTTTCCTAGCTGAGCAAGCAGCTTCCCAACAGAAGGCAGTGTTAAGGACTGGAGATGACAAAAAGAGCAAATTATACTCTGTAGGAAGGTGCCACAATTTCTTCTGTTACTTTGAAAGGGGATCATAAAGAAGCGTGAAAAAAATCCCAAAACACAGCTGCATGCAGCATGCGCATACAACCTTCTCAAAATCTTTTTTCTTTTTTTTTTTAATATAATATACAAATAATTTAGATAAGAAAGTAATTTGTTCTTGTATTAGAACTCTCACACATCTTGTGCTTAGCGTAAGTAAAGCTACAATTAAAATACATACAGATATTTACCTGTGGGAAGACACACATACCTTCTGTGAGTGCACAACCTGAAAGACAAAAAAATAACTGAAAGTCACATTTCTCTTCAATGCAAACAGAACACAAATTTTAGACGTTTCAGACTGCAATATACTTCCTGATTTGTTTTACTATACTATGTATTATCATATACTATCCATTTTACTATACTACAGAGGTTTCTTAGTGAAAATCTGAAGAAAATTTTGAAAAACTATAGATGTATAATGATAGTGAAGATACAGATGCCCAGGAATACGGAGACACATATGCAAATATCTACATATTTACGTATATATTTGTGCCATAACAACATTCTGTACAGAAATTGGATATATATGTGTTTCGCATCATAAACCAGACTCTTTTGATTTGTGATCTCTAGTTTGTACAGCATGGTGATACATGCGTTTCACTCACCAGCATCACCGTAGATTAATTTATGTATCGATTCCAGTGTTCTGTTCTTAAAAAAAGTGGCGACACACTCAAAACGATTCAAAGGGTTGAACCATTCGTGGGCTGAGATCCTCAGTCGGCTTGTCAATGAGTAGGTACTCCCATTCCATGTGGAAAACTCATCTGTCCCCACCCCTTCTGTCCTTTCAGCACCATTCACCTTCCAGACCAGATTCAGGTGGTCAGGGTAGAAACCAGACGCCAGGCATACCATCGTGGCCTTGTCCTTCTGTTGGACCTCTTGCTTTGATGGGGAAAAGATGGCCACAGATGGAGGTATGATTTCATCATTCTGCCCTGAAATGGAAAGCAATATGGCCCAGAGCCTCCATTATTCACTTCTATTAGAAATCCTTTAAAATCATGCTGTATTTGTGCCGTGTGGCTCTGTATGGATTATGTAGCTCATAGTTCATAAACAGGTTTTGGTAATGTCTAGTGCATGCAGGCAAATCCTGGTGTGTTGTAAAAGAGACCCAGCCTTGAACTGCCTCGATGCTCTATCTGTGCAGAGACGAGCCATGGGGAGTTGTGTTGACATCTCAGTCCTGAGTTGTCCATAAGACACAGACCAAACAGGGCAGTGCTGCATTTTTCAAAGAACTGAACCTGAGCTGAGCCTTGAAGTCTCTCAATAAATAATATGTCCTGAGCCTCAATCCAAACCACTATTCAGTTGCTTGAGAAAATCAGATAAAGACAACCTGGAGTGTTTCAGTGTCAGTTTCAGCCGACAACCTGGTGTTTCCAGGTAGTATAACCCACTCAATCAGAGTCTTGACCACAGTCACATAAACAAGGGGATAAAAACCCTAAGGTTTCAGTTAGGAATCGGGAGTTGCTTTTCCAACACTGCATCATGCCTGTATGAGACCCTTCCCCCTTGATCAGGACAGCAGTCAAGGTCACTTTGCTGGGCCTGAGAGCTCTTACTTTCCTGGGCATGCCATGTGATACCCTAATTGGTGAACGAATATTTAGCATGGTCTAAATTTGTAACCTCAGGTGATGAACTAACACACATATAATATTTAGTGCATTTTTTAGGTTGTTATAGTGTGCTCTTGCTTCAAGATTGCAATAGTACATCGTTCAATTTTATCCATGAAAACCTGCAATAGTGGTGTATTAAACCAGTAAGTGAAGCTCAAATGCATAATTTGCTAGAGCTCTCAGCCGAACCTGTGAGTGAAGCTCAAATTAATTGTTTACTTTAGCCTTGCAGACTAGTCTCTTTTCATCACAGACTCCTGATATATCTGGCCTTTTAAGAACTGTCTATTAGACAATTAATATCTATTAGGTAGGTAGACACCAGGAAGCTGAAAGCATTTGTCTTCGCACATTACACAGAAACATAAACTGTCTAGCTACAGAAATGCAAGAGTGTTTGAAGTTCTAATATTGTCTCTGTTAGAAGAATAGGAAAGCTGAAAATAAGTCAACTAGGCAGAAAAGTACCCAAGATTGCTATAAGCCTTGTATTTGTGATATTGTACTAATAGGTAAGTGTCTGTTTTATAAGGCACAAGCATCTGCAACTGATTACATTACGTTCCTGGAAATGCAGTAAGATGTGGTGGTTACAGCAGTGTTCAGAATCATGCCATGTGATACCCTAATTGGACACACACACACACACACACACACACTCCCCAGTCTAAGAGGTAACTTGAAAGGAAGGAGCTAATCCTTCTCACTGTCTCCAGTGAAGAACACTTTAGGTAGGTAACCTGAATCTGCCTAGGACAAGTTTTGCTTTAGGTTTTAACTTGACATCCTTTTTTAGGACTATGAAATCTCTCTTTATATTATTTATTATTTAAGTTATCCTAGATGTGAGAAGCCCTCATCCTAGACTACACATCTTACTAAAATGATGCAAGATTCTACGCACTCACAAACCGAAAGTTTCCCCATGTCTTCAAGTGTTTAGTGCCTAATAAGACTAAAGACATAAGACTTCTACAGTCGAAAGTATGTACAAGGCAACAATGAGAAGCTACTCAGAAGCTAAGCACTGACCCTAAAAGCCATCTTGGGTTTTTTTCCATATACTTTGTTAGCATGTCTTTTATATGCATCTAGCATGCTAAAGCCATCAGGTCTGCAGAGCCAACACGGAAATAGAAATGCTGAGAACTATGGAGCCAAAGGGGAAACTTCTACTTTTTTTTCTGTGTGAAGGCACTATAAATCGCAGATGTTCTTACTTGGTTACTCATTCCTTTCTAGAGCGGAGAGAATTAGCAGAATTAGCAGAAAATTACACCTTGCATGGGTCTTGACCCCTAAGCTCTAGTGTTTACTTTCAGCTGTTAGCTTTAACCATGATTGTCAGTGCTTACTCTACAAAGATCCCTGGGTGCTTCTGTGAAAACATGTGAGCTTGTACAGATTTCAGAAGAGGTAACTAGATAGCAATGGAGATAACTCCCTAGAGGTTTGACATGGCTCTACTTTCCTTCCAGTGAAAATGAGAAGAGGTTGATCACTTTTACTGCTCCCTTCTAGTACTTGACTTTATGATTTTTTTGCTATTCTAAAGGTATCTCTGACATAAGTTGATTGGCTTCTAGGCTAAATGGCTAATGAGTGAAGACATGAAAACAGATAGGGAGGACACAATAAAAATGAGAGAAATTTAAGAGACTAAAATTAAAGAAAACCAATAAACATCTACAAAACAAAACAAAGAAAGAAACAAACAAAAAGATAGCGAGAAAGGCAGATGTAAAAAACCAGACTGAAAGAATGATAAAACTACTGGAAAGAATGAGCATGCTTGAAATGGAATAAAGGGACTGGTATAAGCAAGAGCAGAGACAATCAGAAAAAAAGTGTTATCAACATCCCATTCTGTGCCATGATGTTTCCACAGCGTTCATGGCAGACACTTGAACAGTGCTTAATCATTCCCGTGCGTAAATTCATGCATTCCCTTTCACACATTCTTCATCCACCTAAGAGAACAAGTACCACAGCTCTTCCATTCACATCATGGCAAGATGAGTTTTGTGATTTCTCGTTATCTTTCACTCCTGCTCTCACTTTAAAATCATCTGTGTATATGCTACGTATCATTGATGCAAGGGAAATTTTCAAGTATCCTCCACATTGAGTACCTAGTTGATCACAGCTACTTACCTATGGCTCTGAGCACAGTACCAACTCCAAAAATAAATAGCACAGCTAAAAATCACTACTGTGCACGAACAGACTGCAAGTCAAAGTGTCTCTATGCCAGCCAGTTGTCTTGCCAGCCACTTAGCTCCTTAAAACGGTGCTGTTTAAAGGAGCAGACACCAGCATGTATTTCTACAGTTTGCTACCAGATGTGGCAGTAGCAGATGGAAAAGGTTATTTTGCCCTGTGATTCCAAAATACTTTGATATAGATGACGTTAAATCCTTACCTAGGAGGTGAGAAGGTAGAGAAAGCAAATGGGGAAAAAGAGAAAGAATAAAGGAGAAAGGTGCACTGAGAAAAAAAAAAATATATAGTGCTTTTTCAGAATTAAAAGTCATGAAAGGTACTGTTAGAGGAAGCCAGTGTCCCAAGGTAACTTCAGGCAGTCTGCCCACCGTCTGTGGTCAGGGGACTAAAGTACCAGCAAGACTACTCTTTCCCTGCCTGATTCAGCAGACACATGAATCCAGAGTCTATCTCTGAAATGTTGTTTTTGATTGTTACATCAATGAACTAAAAAACTTGCAGACAGAAGAATAATCTTTCATTACCAACCTCTGTAATGTTTTGTTGGAAAATGAGAGGAAACAGAATTATTTCTTCCTTTCTCCCTTCACAAAATTCCCTGTCAGGGAAGACAAAGGTAACAGACACAAAATTCACGCCAGAAAATCCTACTCTTCCATATTAGCACATCTCATTTTAATAAACAACCAATAAAGCATTAATCCTGTCCTCATGACTGTATGAAAAAATGATCGTTATTCTGCTGTTAATTAAGAATACTTGTTCCTTAAACCAGTATCATCTATATCGCAAAGATCTGACTTCTGTCTTACCTAGGACTGTGACTTTTGTCCCACTGCCAAACTGTAGTCTTTCATTATTCACACTGCTTTGTAGCTGCAGGAAAACCTCTCCTCTACTCTCAGTCCTCTGAGACAAACCTGTGGACTAACCCTTCCCTCATGCAGTAAAAGAAGAAACACAAAATACATTCATTTGTGGTCCCCTGAAAAAGGGAAAGGTCTGTAAGATAACACCACCACATTTTTGTATCTAACCAGGTGAGATCAATCTCAGAAACACCTCTTCTAGAGTCCTTTTGCTTCAGGCTTAGGTGAACTGGTTGTTGCAGCTTTCACCATTTCTTTAAAGGACATTTATCTGTTTACCTAGGTGCAATATTAGAAAATAGTTCCCATATGAAGGCAGAGTAGTTTTCTCTGCTTATTTTCAATTAAACAGCCGCATTTCCTTAGTTTGCTCATTTCTGTTCAACGTCATAAATAATCTTGTCTTGTAAACGAAATGCTTTTTTTAAACCTACAAAAGAACTTGTAATACATAACACAGGACCCTGGTCCACTGTCCCCATTGTAGCAGTTCCTAAACATCTCTCCTTTTCTCCTTCTTGGCAAAGAACTCTCTGTTTTTATTCTCTCTGTTCTCTTAGCTATGATTATTAAACTCAACTGCATAACTGACTGGTCAATGAGGGACCAGATTATTGATTTCCATCAGCTCAGGCATCTCAGGTTCACACCGGACATCAGAAAAAAAATGCTGATCACTGAATTTTCCCTATGGAGATTAAATTTTATCACTTGTAATCATTTTACTCTCCAGTGGAAGGAGTGATACAAAAGCCTGAGGCATCAATTCTTCTGACTCCAAAAGGAATACAATGAGAAGAAGAGATCACCATCATTTATCGGCGTTTTACAAGCAGCCTTGTTTTCCTCTGGATTTGGAGAAAGTCCAAATCCAGAAGTGTGGCCCAGAGAGAAACATTCCCTGAGAACTGTTTTTATTTGAAATCAACCACTTACCTTGTTTCTTTGGTTCTCGGTTACCTTCTAGCATCTATTCTGAAACGTTAAGACCATTGTCCTAAAAAATCTTTTCATCACCACCCTGACGAGCCTGTTTGGTGGAAAGCAACTTACTGTGCTGTGGAGAGTTGTTTTCTGTAACAATAAGGAATTAAACAGCTGCAGAGAGCTGTTAGTATTGCTTGTGATAAAGTTTGTGGCTTCTGCTTTGTCAGCTGAAAATGGTGCTACACTTACTTATCTTTCCCAGTTATCTGAGATAATATATGCTTCAGTTTAGCCTGCAAAGATCCTAAGTGATTTAAGTTTGTAGAGTCTTGATTTTGTTTTCTAGACACATCCAAACTGTATCTGTAACTCAGTTGTTTCCTGACAGCCTTTCATTGAGTTGTCCTTAATGACTTGTGGCCGCACAAGAACTAGCATTATGGAGAAGAGCTATACATTTGAGGAATAATGGTTTTTGCAGATGTTAATTTATTAAGACAATATACCTATAATATGCACATGTTTTTTAAGCCATTCCTTAACCTAATTCTTCCTATGCGCAACTTTTGATTGGCTGAAAATGCATTCATTCAGTTCTTCAAAGTGAAATGCGTGCCCCTACCTGAAGTAGTAAACTTGGTCTGTTCTCCAAAGTCGACTGGGTTACTAGCACACCAGGAAAACACAAATTTCATAATGAAAGGGAGAATAAGGTTGAAGTGAAGTTCTCTAAAGAGAAGATCAGAGACTTGAAGGGTTTTAAAAGAGAAAACAAAAAATTCTTACCAATTACTGTAAGCTTTGTCCCATCGCCAAAGACCACGTTATTGGTAGTCACAGTGACAAAGTGTTGTATCATAAGTTAAGAATAGTTGGCTTTAGTAATCTGAAGCTTAAGGAGTGTTTACTGTATCTGGAATCCAAACAATCCCTCCGTATCTGTCTGAAGGGCTCAGGCAGAAAAACAGCTTGAAATCCCATTGCATAATCTGTAGCATTTATAAAGGCATTTCCTAGAGTTTTTTTATGCTTATTTTTATTGTCTACATTTCACTTTAAGTCTCATTGATATTACTTGCTGTTCTCATTTTGCAGATGTAGGAGCCATATAGATGTACCAAAGTGGTAGAGGCTGTCATTCTCTAGAAATATAATTCCTCTACAACTACTGTCAGTCTTTCTTTCTGTAACTTGTGGAGTTAATAACCAAATAATACTTGTTTTGTGGTTGACATAGTCACATGCCTTTTCGTATCAGTCATTCGCCTTTGTGGCACTGAACTAAACCAAATCCATTTGGATTTCCCTTCGATGTCAGGCCAGCCGTCTTGAATAGTCTTTCAGGATGCCATTCAATTTTCTCACAGGTTAAAAGTAATCCACACAAGGAAAGTCCAGAAGAAGCAGTTGGCTGGTCTCAAACAAACCCTTGATATCCATTAGGAAGAACTGCAGTGAGACAATGTGCAGAAGGACTAAAGAAAACCTTTGTGCTCACCGGCATGTGTCAGTCGGTGGTCACTGAAGGCTTATTTAAGAGAGAAAACCCCAACACATTTTATACAGTGCCTCTGAGAGATACTTGCTACATGTCAGAATTCTAATATTTTTACCACATCAGTAAATAAACATTCTGTGGTCTATTGCGAACATTATCACATAACTAGGATTTAGGTGCATCTGCAGTCTATCTGGTTTGCTGAAAATTATTTCAATGTCTCAGAATCTCCTGGCTTGCTATTCAGAGAGAGCAGGCTCAATTCTCAGATGGTGAAAGTAAGTCCTAGAGTATTGGGTCTGCCAAGAAAAACCAGGACAGAACATGCCTGCTGTGCTGTAGAATTCTCTGTAGCTGTCTTAACATGCTCTCCTACGAGACTTATACATATACGGGTTTTTGTAAAGGCTTCGTGGAGAATGTACCATTGTGTATCCCCTGTCCCCACAATGATACAACTTCATACAAAAACAATAGCATCCCATGGCTCCGCCCTAGCATTTTTGTCACCCAGTCAACATGAAAGATTGCCATGGACCCACAGGCCACATCCTTCCTCTGCCATTGCTGTTTCTGTGTGATAGTCTGATTACCTCTTAGAATATCCGTTGTCCCTGAATTTATAATCTAACTTTTTTTCCCCTATAAACAAAAAGATAATATATTTTTATTCTTTTAGTATCTGATTTTAAATGGTTATTTTTCACTTACCTCTTAGCGTATCCATTATCCCCAGATTTATAATCTAATTTTTTTCCTATTAAAAAAAAAAGATAATATATTTTTATTCTTTTACTAACTGATTTTAAATGCAGTTATTTTTCCCTTGCTATCTTCATGACTGTGTTCATACTGCTTTCCTTCCCACTCTTTTTTACTTCTGCCCTAGGATGATAAACAGACCTTAAGCCCACAGTAATTGGTTTGAATTGAGAGCAATTTGCTTAACATAGACTGGTGTTTCTGGTTATGAATATCCTCTTTGATCTGTGCCGCGCTTGTCACAGTTGCTCTGAAAGGACGGAAAGCAGGATGCTGAACTCTTAAGTTTGTATTCCTCTGACTGCCCTCTTACAAGAAGCAGAAGTACAAGCCTTTTCCAGGTGCTTGTGACTCTGACTATGAAAAGGCTTAATCTAGGAGTAAGAGTGTGCCTTCATTTTGGAGACTGTCTGAAGGGAGTACGGACTGGTGGTGACAGGTAACAGGATATTTTTATCTCCCTCTCTTACCCGTAACCAAGTGGAGACACAAATATGTAGTTTTTCCCCCCGTAGGTTTGTTCAGATATGATGGCTCTCCCAAGAGGGAAAGATCTGTGCCAGTGAGACAGTGTATACAGAGGCAGTACAGGGAAATACGTGCGCATGAACAAACCAGTTTAGGTTTGGGGCATACACAGCCCATCTTGGCCTAGTCTTCATAAAAGCTCAACACGTAGTCAGAAACATGACCAAGTACCTGCAGTAAACATGTTGTTCATATTGCTCTTTAAAGTTTTCACTTCAGTGTGTCCTGATATAAAAAAAAAATAAAAAAATAGGCTGTAAGTATGGGGCACAAGCCTTCAAAACAAGGTAATTCTACTAGCAAAATCACAGATTATTTTCTCTTGTTTTCAGATATCACAGAAGAACTCATAATTCCTGATGCAGCCTGCTCATCTGGGAACAGCTATAAGTGTCCCAGGGAAGGAAATGAGAAACACAGCCTAAGCCGAAACAGTTAGGACAGAGTCATAGGACTACAGAAGGCAAGATATTGGACAGGTGATCCCAGGTGCTCCTTTATTTTATAGCATCAAAACTGTGTGCATAAGCCACTAATTACGAGAAGGCCTTCAGACATTTATCTTTGTTTAGATTGAATTATTTTTAAAAAAATATATTTAGGATTTTATTTGTCTGGCTCTGCCTAAATAATAACATTAATAATGGGATATTATTTGCTTTCCTTAGTCTTCCTCTCAGGGTCTAAAATTATTCTGTTAAAGTTCATTTAATATTGTACCTCCTTCTTCAGTCCACAGCGCTGTTATTGTCCTTACTGTCAGTAATAGACTGTCTTCCATACAGTATCTTTCATTTAAAAACAAGAAAATCACCTCCGTATTAATTTTGAAGGAATGTTTCTATGTGATGCTAAGATTTCCTCAGAGCATGTTCAGAAAGCAATTTCCAAGACATGCCAGCAGAGACCAGTCCTGTCCCGCTTTATTCATCTGGAACCTGTCAAAAGAAAAGGCTTTGTAAGCCCTGAATTTAAAGGAGTGAGAGGGAGAAAAGAAAGACAGTTCCTTGATTTTTATTCCTGTGTCTGTCATAGGAGGCTTCATGGGTTCAAGCTGTGTAAAACATCAGGTAGCCCTGAGGAGAAGAAAATAAGATGAAAAAGAATTCATAGGTTGAGATAAAGGCAACTTAACAAAGAAAAAGCAAAGACTGTGTGCAGAAGCAAAGAAAACCAAAAAGATTTATTCTCTGCCTCCTATCCGCAGGTGTTGTTCAGTCACCTTCTGGGAATTAGAGCCTTAGTACATGTAATAGTTGCTCTGAAAGATGAACTCCTTAACAGTAAGTGTCTCCTCTCCTTCTCCTTCCTCTTAAATTTTTATTGTTGGACATGACATCAAATGGTATGGAATATCCCTTTGGTCAGATAGTGGTAGCTGTTCTGTCTATGTCCCGTTCCAACTTCTTGTCCAACGCCAGCCTACTGACATTTGGAGCAGGGGTGAATGGATGGGGAGGCAGGTTTGGAGACAGCCTTGATGCTGTGTGAGCACTGCTCGGCAGTAGTCAGAACACTGATCTGTTACCAACAGTATTCTAGCTACAAATAGAATGGGCAGCACTATGAGGGCTGCTATGGGGAAACTTTATCCTAGGCAAACTCAACACACATCCATATGCAGACAGTGATGCTATACCATCTCATGTATATATATTTCCTTTATTTCCTTCCCTTTGTTTTCCTTCTCTTCCAGCCTGTGTCTACCCAAGCTTCTTGTGAGACACCATTAATTTGCACCCAAGTCGTTCCACTAAAGAACAATATTTTTTCCTGAATGTCCATCTTCAGCTCCCAACCCAATACCTTTATCGGATGATTAGCACAAGGTTATCTGCCCTGTTATTTCTGTTCTGAGTCAGCTCTTGTCGCACAGGAAGACTAAGAAACAGCAGCTCTGATGGGAAACATCTTCTATTTCACATCTTCATTAATGATCTGGATGATGAAGCAGAGTATACCCTCAGCAGACACCACCAAACTGGAAGGAGAGGCTGTTATACTGCAGTGTCATACTGCCATCCAGAGGGACCTTGACAGGCTGGAGAAAGGAGCCAACAGTAACCTCATGAAGGTCAACAAAGGGAAGCACAAAATCGTGCACCTGGGGACGAATAATCCCATGAACCAATGGGATTTTAAGATCCAGCTGGAAAGCAGCTGGGCAGAAAAGATCCTGGGGCTCCTGGTGGACACCAGGTTGAACAGCAACCAGCAATATGCCTCAGCTTCAAAGAAGGCAAATAGTATTCTGGGCTTCATTAGATAAAGTATTGCCAGCAGGTCAAGGGAGGTAATCCTTCCTCTCTACTCAGCTCAGGTGAGGCCACATCTGGAGTCCTGTGTCCGCTTCTGGGCTCTTCACTACCAGAGAGACATGGACATGCTGGAGAGCATTCAACAAAGAACCACAAAGATGATTAAGAGACTGAAGCACCTCACATAGGAGGAGAGGCTGGGAGAGCTGGAACTGTTCAGTATAGAGAGAAAAGGCTCAAGAGAGATCTGATTAATGTATATAGTACCTGAAGAGAGGTTGCAAAGTGGATGTAGACAGTTTTTTTCTTCAGTGGTGCCCAGTGACAGGACCAGAGGCAATGGGCACAAAATGGGCACAAAGAGGAGGTTCCTTCGGAACACAAAGAAACACTTTTTTTTACTGTAGGGGTGGCTTAGCACTGGAACAGGTTGCCTAGGAAGGCTGTGAAGTCTCCATGTCCAGAGAACTTTAAAAAATGTACAAACACAGTCCTGGGACACTGACTCTAGGTGACCCTACTTGAACAGGGGAATGACTTTCAGAGGCTCCTTCCAACCTCAAACCTTCTGTGATTCTGTGGTTCTACGATTCTGCAAAACTCTCCCAATGCTTGTGGGATGACCACTTCACATAGTATAGCATCATTATCTGCACAGACATGTGACTTCACCTCTTTTCTATCATCTTATCTTTGAGTTGCCAGTATAATCTCTAGGCTACAGGTAGGCTACTATTGACAAACTGCTGTTCATTACAAATACACAGCACTTTCCACAGGTGTGCCTGAGCTGCCACTGCTGAGCACCTAAAATAAGTACCTGTGGCTATGGTTTCAGTGGCTACCTATCCCCTTCCACCTTCTACGTCAGGAGACGATGGAGAACAAATACACAGGCAGGGAGAGTGACAAGGAGGAGAGTACCTGTTTCATGCAAATCGTCTTAGAATAGATGCTTTTTTATTGCAGTGTCACTTCAAGCTGGCAAAAAAAAAAGTAATTGAAAATGTACTGCGCAGAAGGAAACTGTATCTCAGAACAGGAACAGGGATTTGTGGCTGCAGAACTTCACGATAGGAACGACCACTAGAGGTCTCTGTGGTTTTCTACCACCACCTGGAAATTGCACAGCTGTGACCGGTCAATCGCCAGCTCATTAATCTGCTGCATGTTGAAGGCTCCTGACACGCTGGTTTTCACAGGGCCTTAAAACTGCTTTTGCTGCTCTGAACTAAAAATGCTCAAGAGTGGAGAAAGAGAAAGGGATCCTTCCTCTGTTGTGTTTCCAGAGTGAATAAAGGTGGTTTTCAGTGTTTATACAAGAGGTCTGAACTAGGACTACAACATTATGCTTTTCAGGAACTGGTACTTTATTAAAAGAGAATTTAAAAAAATGTATTTTAAAAAATCACCCAAAAGTCACTCCCAAAATTACCACCATGGTGTTTACATCCCTTAATGATTCCAGCACAAACTGCTTCTCCTAAAACTTTCACAAGGCATTTAGATCACCAGATTCCAGACAGCAGCACAGTGAATGCGTTTGGTACCTGTGTAAAGACATCTCCATACGAAAAGATGGGAGGCTGATGAGAATAAGAAGCTCAGTGTGTCTCTGTCGTGTGTGATACAAGATTTTCCCAGTGCTCCCCTGCTCTGTCCGTAGCCTGATACAAACAGTCGGTAGATCATGGACCTGAGAGGATTCTGAGAAGCAGATGAGTGCTCCCTGGGAGCAACCTGGGTGTGTTACACTTGTTGCTGAGCAGCTCCTGGAGTCAGAAGAATACCATCCACTAGCATATGCAAGGAGTGCTGTGTGAAGTTGAGTCGTTCAGAAATGCCTTAGGAGGGCTGGAGTAAGTCTGGGATGCAAGTAGGTTGAGACCCTTCAGAGCCTTCACTATCAGGGTGAGACCACAATGAACATGAGTTTCTGTCATGCACATGGATTTCCCTAGTCAAGAACAGTTTAGCTTCTTCCATAGCAGAGCCTAGAAGCAAAGTAACATTTACGTAATATGGTCACTCAGGAGACTAGGAGCCCGGCATGAGATTGAGTGACTCATCCCGGCAGCACAAAAGTCTCCTAGTAATTTTGGTGGAGTGTGAGGACTTTTTACGGGACATGCTTCCAGCTGATTCCCACTCCTTGCTCTCACCAGCTATTCTCATCACCTCCCACTCCTTTTTTTTTTTTTTTTTTTTATTTTCTGTAACCAAATAGTACGTTTTCCTTCAGCATATCTGGCTTTGCCACATCAGTAAGCAGCATAGTACATTTCCTACCTGTGATAGTCACGTATTTCATGTACTACGTCTTCCATCGAGCACGTTGGTCTGTGCTCAACAGACAAATGTATAGCCCATACTTTCTTAAATATACCTTTTGCTCTTTTATGTGCTGTTTCCCTTTCTTTGAAGAAAAGGCAAGTCCTAGGTTATGCGATAAAACTGGGAGCAGAGACAGGCAATGGCAGGTGGGGGAACCACAATGACACCCTCACTTTTCTCAAGCCTGTCACAGAAGAGTAATTAGAACATCAAAAGCTCACCTCTGCAAGCAGGGAAGACAGAGTCACAATGAGAAGTGATTTCTGCCTTCAGCTGTCCCTGACAAGGGGAGCACGAGGTGACAGCAGCTTTTTGTGGTTTCCTTTCTCTACCCATGAGGTTTTTCTGTGAAGAGATGACTCGATCCAGCTCAGAACTGTAAGCATTTCTGTGGTAAGGAAGAGAGGGATCCTGCAGATAAACAGCGTGTGGAGCAGGGGAATAAAAGTGGTATATGACACACTGATGCTTGTAAAACTGCCAAGAGGCTGTCCCATCCACAGTGGCAGGTATGCCTGGTCCCCTTGGTGTGTTTTCTCCCACCTGTACTGGTGCCATTCTCCTATGTCCATAATCAGAGACTGGACTCTCCTCTCACACCAATCTTCCATCAGGCACCTCTGTCCTTTGATGGATGATCTGTATGTGGAAGAACCTTGAATTCTCCTTTTGTTTTAAACTCCTTTCTTGGTGCTCTGGTGGAATTCGTGAGGAGCTGGTGGCTCAGAACATGGCTGTTCTTCTGTAGTGCCAGTCTTAAGAAGCACCTGCTGTCTTTCACTAACCTCATCAGCGATGCCTCAATGTTTAATGCTGATCTATGGGTTTGCATTTCTGAAGGCTTTTTACCTTTGAAGCCAGATACTGCTGCACTGCTTTGTCTGACCCTCTTGCCTCCAAAAAATCTGGCTCTATTCCCCCACTTTTGCCTGGCCTTCCTGCACTTCCTCTGCCCTTGTCCAATCACTCACGTTTTTCAGAGACTCCATCTCTCACTTTGGCGAGGCGGGTTTTTATCTCAGCACTCAGCCCCCTTACTGTACTGTGTGATCACTCGCAGCACAGTAATACGTGGCTGCATCCTCGGATGTCAGATTCTTGATAGTCATCACAGAGAGATCATTGCTGTTTCTGCTTATCTCAAACTTGGCCTCACTATAACCTTCCTCATAAGAGGTCTTCAGCCATGTAGAAGTACTGGCTACTAACTCCGGCTTATTTCTTGGAGGTTGCTGGTACCAAAACATATAGGCAAGTGTGGAATAATTCTGGTAGCAGAAGATGTCCACAGTCTCTCCAGCGCTTCTAAGGGTTTCTTCCGGCCACTGTGTGATGAGGTGTCCAACCCCAGCACCTGCGTAAGTGAAAGTTAAAAAGAGAAAGAGAGGTGAAGAAGCCACAGATAACGGCCAAAGAGGATCCTTTACCTCACACCAGTCCTGCACGGCCTGGATGAGAGCCGTGCTGCAGATGGATCTCTTGTCTCTCACCAGACAAAAGAACAAACAAAACAGTCAGCATGGCCCGTCAGCTGTCCCAGAACACTGTGTTACTGCTCCTTGCGAGTTAAGAAAGAGGCTAGAGAGACTAATGCTCCTCCCCTTGTCCTGATTTTTCCACCAAGCGTGGGCAGAGAAGAAAGAAGAGATAGTCCACCTTTGAGACGTGCTTTGGTGAACCACTAAACGCAAAGCTAAGTACTCACATGACTGGGAGTTTTGCTTTCGCCTTTCCACAAGACAGGCAGCATTCTGAGCTCTTGACAAAAATGTGAGATTGCTTGCAGGCCAGTAAGTTGCTGGCTGACTATTGTACTGTCTGTCGTTCCTTCATTGTGCGGGTCTGGCTGTTGGATCTGCCAGTCATGAACCCGGGAATATTTGCCTCGTAAATGATTTTTTGACACATTTGCACATCCATCTGAGATGAGGCAAAATCGTTTCAGTGCAGCTGGGCTGCACATTCTTCTCTAGGATGAAGATTTTTATTCAGAGTAACTGTGCTGTCTCAGGAAACAAAAGATGATTGCACACTCTCTGAAAGAGGTATCTGGAAGATGTAACTCAGGACCTCTAGTGTGTCTCTCAGGAACTGCCTAACATATTGCTGCCTTCTGAAGAGTAGCTAGATTGACAGTCTTTTTTAGTTTTTCACTTCAAAACATCTAATTCTTTTGGTCTATTTTCTTTTAAGATTAAAAAAGAAACAAGGGAAAACAAAACAGTACGAAGGGAAAGGCAGGTAGGATCGAGCTTCCCCAACCAGAACCTGAACCACTGGATTTAGGGAAGAACAGCTGTGTGAAAACAAGAGGAATAAAGTTATAAAAGAGGCCATGTAAACAGGTTGCTGATGAGTATGCGCGTTTGGCTATGTCTTGGGGCTTCTTAGCTCAGTGTATCCGTGTCTTAATGAATTCCATTTCTAAGTATTTCCCTGAGGGAGAGACTCTTTATTCTGTGCACATGTGTGTTGTGCATGGAGGTCTAAACGCTAGCAACTAGAGTTAGACCAAAGGCACCAGCAGCCGGAGAGAGCAGAGTGGGAGAACTTAGGTGCCAAAGGAGTAGGTCCACAGGTAAGAGTAGCCAGCAGCTGAGGCAGGCGAGGGTGTGACAGTGTGTGTGTGATCACTAGAGAACATAAAACCAGCCTGGCTGGCAAGTAAGTGAAGTGACCTGG
>VWZK01002083.1:0-77794 GCA_013396935.1 Baryphthengus martii
ACTCTAAGTGGCAGCATTTGTTCTGTAGTGCAGAATTCATGAGAATATGACACAGAATAAGGAAACCCTATAAGCATATGAGCAAAATTGCAGGGTCATTTTTCAAGGTCAAGCTTCAAAGGTAAAATAAGGATATAGGGAATTTGAGTCAATAATAAAGTAATTCTTTTGTCTTTAAAGCTGGATGAGAATTTCTCTCCTATTTCGGCTTTACTGCCATAAGGAAAGCATTCTGATGGCTTTTAGGAATTTTATTTGCAAATCAGTTAAACCAGCCAGTTAGGCAGTCTGAACCAGTCATATGATTTTTTAAACTGGACATGATGATTTATCACAGTATCGAACCAAAATCTTTCCAAAATACCACAAGGGTTTTGGTGATATTGTTTTAACATGTCTATTGACGTGCGGAAACAAACTCCAAAACTCACAAAGAGTTTTAAAGCAGGTATGTTTATTACAGCGCTGGATGCAAGCGGGATAACTCCTCCTGTCTTGCATACCAGGGACTAAAACTTGCTTGTTTTTATAGTTACAAAACATACATATTCATTAGTATGGACTGGGTTATTAAAATTATTTTGGGGAAGTCATTATCATAGGTCTCCTCCTTTTGCGCAGGCGTACTGCTGTCCGGTGGTCGTACTGCTGTCCGGTGGTCATAGGCTGGGTTCTCTGGGATGAAGGTGATAATCTTCCTTGATCTGTCCTTCCTCGGGGTGTCTTTGTGGACAACAGGGTTCCGGGTTATCTGTCCTGACATTGTTACTTGTGCTCTCTTGGGCGTCCTTGTATACAACGGAGTTCCTGCTTATCTGTTGCCTCTGTTTGCCTAGGCCGGGACAGCAATCACTTTGCCTCCAGCAGTTGGATAAATTCCTGCATTAACCACTATACATTGTTAGTTAGTCCTCCCTTGTTTCACTATAAGGTGAATGACATTTGATGACATAGTGACGTGTAAAGCTAGTACCTTTTGCCCAGTATGCCTTTAAACTTTCAAACCAGAAGTGTTCCTTTCAGTTATAAGGCATATTGAGGAGATTTGTAACTGGTAATTTTTTGAAGAAATAGCTCTCCATAGAGTTCTAGCTTTCTTTTCAGAAAGTAAATCATCGTGCTTAGCAACTTTGTTATGCAGAAGTTTGTTATTTGAAAAAAGACATATTCATAAATTCTGTCATATTTACTACCTCAGCAGGCTTAATTTATTGTTACTTAAAAATTTAATGGCAGAATTCTGCACTGAGTAGAGCAATGTGAGAGGTGCTATGAGAAATGGCACAGTAATGAAATTCAAAAGGGAGAATATTTTTTTTTAGTGCACAACATTTTACTCAATTTGCAAGCACACTACACACTCAAGAGCTAGAACTAGCACTGGTTTCTGTTCATCAGTTGAAACATTTCTCAAAGTGGGAAGTAGAAATAATATACTCTGGATTAGGTGATCAATTATAAATGTGAAAGACAAGTAGATACCAATAAATCAGTGTATCATTTATCCAAGCTATTTGGCAAATACTAATGAGTATCAAATATTTACACAGAAATAAAGGTCTGGTTATGACTGGCATATGAACAGAAGTTTGTCAATATTTTCATTATTAGACCTGTTGTATTCTACAGTTACCTGTTCTACAGTTACTTGTACTACAGTTTCCTGTAAACTGAATTCAAATACAACAAACAGTTTGCTGATGATAGTGCTGACCACTGGATCTTGGAAGAATATGTCACCCAGCCTAATGAAGTGTAAAATAACTTGTTCTTCTATTGTGTGGATAGAAACATTATCTAGAAAGACTAGAAAAAAAAACCAAACATGAAAATCCAAACCCCAAGCAACAACTTTTTTGTTCTATTATTGTGTAGGGAAAGGCATTAAAAAGAAACAGAAGGACCTAAACTCTAACAATCTAATGAACACAATTATTATAAACTATTGCAAAAACTGAAGGCAAGTTTCAGAAAAAGTCAAAAAATTTAACAATATATAAGGTACAATGGAGCAAAGACACCTCTGTGAGTGTGTCCTTCCATTAAGAGTGTCTATATATATAGTTCTACAAGCATAAATATGTTATCGATATGTATTTTATGGAGAATTATGGCATGACTGTATTCCTTCAGTAAATCCAAATATCCTTCAGCTTTTTCTAATGAGCACAGAAAATGTTCTGTACATTACAGATGCAGATCCTCAGAGTTTATATTTCAACCAAATTACTGAATAAAGGAGGAACCCCTGTGACATTGTCCCAGAGAAACTGCTGCATGTCTGTCTGTGAACACTTGTTCATTTAACAGCTACGTTCCCTAATTCACAGTTATGCAACACACCATTAGTTTCCTTTTATTAATTACATCAAAGACCATATAAGTACTTTTATCTAGTGAAGAACAGAATTTTTTAGCACACACAGTGCAAGGTGTTGCGCAAAACAGCAGACAGCCCCACAACTTCAGTGAACTTGCCAAATAGGCTTAGGCAGCATTCAGTCAAAATCTCAGACAGTTTGCCACCCTCCATCAGTTCATCTCAAGTTCTTTGTCCTAACGATCCATGTTGCATTGTGTGGTATTGACAGCATTCTACAGAAATTAAAGTGTCAACTGCAAGTCCATAAATGCAGGAAGAAATGTTTCCTACAGTTCTTCTGTTCCTATAAACATGTGCCTTGTGGACATAAGGGAATAAAACATATTTTAATAAATATTCTTTGTTGGTCATAAGCATTGCGATAAAACGCATTTGGCATCAAGAGGTGAGAACTGACAGTCTCGTTCGAAGCAACAATTTTATCTTTATAAATATGAATGTGCTTGTTTCTTGCTGTATTTGAAAGAGTCCCTAAGCAATTGCTGTTTCCAGTTTTCTTGCTACGAAATCAGCAGGGAGAATGTTCACATACTCTGAAGTGAAATTCATGTAGATTTTATTATGGTGTGAAAACTGTAATTTATCACCAGCCTTCTGGTACTGTAGTTTGAAAAGATTAAGACATCAATGCATGTGGGGTTTTGTTTATTCTTTTCATGTCTAATCGCTTTTTGCTCGAGCTGCTGTCTTATGTTGAAAACCTAAATACCTTTGTCAAATGAAAGAAGGGTGCTTACAGTAATCTGTAGACAAGTGTCTTGCAGCAGTAGCCCACGCTTCTTAGAAATAGGGCGACGAAAGATTTTAATGGCTTTGAAAGGAGGCAAAAGGTGCTTAAAGGTCAACTTATCTCTGAAAGCTCTGAAAAATAAAGAAAATAAAGACATTCCCTGGATTACAAAGGCTGCTTACAAACAGATAGAGAAAAAATAGTTTAAAAAAAGACTGCTAGGTAGGGTGCTAATTTTAAGAACTTGACCCTATCGTAGCTGAACCCAGGACACAGAGTTTGGCCCAACATTTCTTTTCACTTATAATGTCATTCACTCAATTATTGTGAATTTTTCAAACACTAGTCCTTTCCTGAAAATTATTTTTAATAGTCTAATCAAATTTATGGGATATTCTCTTATTTATATAAGTACTGTATGTGATGCAATTCAGTATTTAGTCACAGCAGCATCTCTAAATAAGTGAAAAACTTAAGTGAAGCTCTGTAACTTTTGCTTTTCGTTTCTCTATCTTTTAGTACGTTCCTCAGAAATAAATATACTGTGGTCTAGAGCTAGATGAATAATGAAAAAAGTTATTCATGGTAATCATTCTATGAGAAATGACCACATTTAGACTAGGTTTTATTTACAATAGATTATTTGACCAGTTTCACTGGTACTGCTGTGAATCAAATTTTCTCAGCAGTCAGGCCATCTCATATGAAATGCACATCTCAATACTATTAAATAAAATTAAGCATTTCTGCAATATTATTCATGGTTCACTGTAGCCAAAGAAATACCTTATGCTCTGAAGAAGTTTTTATGGTGATACAAAATATTTCTAATAACTTTATCAGAGTGTTGTCTTGGAATTTGTCTGCAGTTAAATATGTTCTTTTTTGTATCACCATTTCTGTTGCAATATATGTATTTTACAATGCCTACATGATGGCTGTCAATACACTGGCTTCATTTATTTGCAGATTGTTCTGTAATTAAACACCTATGAGATCCAAGGGGTTTATTATACTTCAGTTGTGTATAGTATATTTGATTATTTACTCATATCTTCTAACATCTTATAGTTGGAAGAATACTGTGGTGATGGGTAACAGAGATTTCAGCTGATAAAATAGTTTGCTTTTCAAGAGCAGGTAAGTGATCTTAAAGGTGGCAGGACTTTCCTGAACTGAAAAAAGCCACACTGTGCCCCCAATGAGCTCATGAAGAAATCTGAGGAAGGATGTGATACAACTGTAAATGGAGCTAGACACTGCATTTATTTTTTATTTTATTCTTTTTTAATTTGATTCATTGTACCAATGTGGAGTGGTTCCTTGAACTGCAGTCAGTGGTACTAAACACACACAAAAAAAGCTGTCTGGTGGCCTTACCAAGTACAGGTACTCTAGCTAAGTTTTCTTTGGATAATATTATTAAAATGCCTATATTTAAGAAGAGTAACATCAATGGTTCAAGAACAAAGTAGTCAGTGTTAAACTTTTTTCCTTTATGATCAAAGAGAAAAGGTGACAGTCTTAGAGTAAAAAGTTGCTTTGCTTTTCTGAGTGCTCCCTGGGACCCACTTGCTCCTGAAATCTGTCTTTATTTCTGCATCTTCATTGTTTTTGTTAATCTAACCTTTTTAAAAGCCTGAAATGGGAACTGCAGAGGTCCTGTTGTGCCTACTAACATATCAGTTCAGAATTATTTCGATTAGTCAAAAGCATTCTCCTTCCTCCAAATGTTGTTAAAGTAAAAAAAAGAAACCATCTCACTATTTTACCAATGCTTAGGTGGTCTTATTTTATCTCAGAGCAAAAATAAACAGGATGAAATCCAGCAACTTATTCCTCTCTACTTGGGGAGGAAAACTTCCTGCTGAATGTAGCAGTGGTTTTATGGATATCCACTAACGAGAAAAATACATGTTAAAATGTAACTTGCTCAAATTCAGTTTTTGGCTGTTCTCCAAGAAGGCTCAGTCCAATTTCAGGGAAGGATTAAAAAAATGTTACTGTAGGAAATTAAAGGCCATTGATATATGGACTGTTGTTTTCTTGGTTGAGACATTTATGAATGTTTTGTTCATTTGACAATACCACCTCAGTGCTGGTTAAAAGCACTTTAGGATAAATTAGAAAGATATTAACTAGAGTTTTGTAGGAAACTAAGTAATGATTGCAGCTCTTTGACAAAACTAACTGTGGATGTAAGGGTACATTAAAAAGGAACTGAATCAAATGATCTGGACGTGGATTCTTACTGGCCCAACAAGCTGTCTTGTGATAATTAAGGTAAAATGTGGGCAGTAAAGAAGGACAGTTGGGTGTCACTATTTCACCAGTGGTCAGCATAGTTTAATTTATCATGAAGTCTAACTTGTTTCTCCTAGATATGATTCTGAATATGATCTGTAGTCACTCAAGGGAAAATACAGATAGAAACAATTCAGAAGACTTAGGAGTGCAACTTGTGGATATGCTTCTTCGGGGACTCTGGAATTTTAAACTTTATTTATGAAACCATTCAGTCAAAGTAAGAAGTATCACTGTGAGTGGTGTCATGCATAGAAAGCCACTACAGTTCTCTGCTCTAAAGCTGGTTCTTGATCTTACCTGCATAATTTATGAACACAAAAACAGACTCAAAAACCTCAGAGAATCCCTCCAGGTCATGGAAATGAGGTTGTGACTTAGGAGTAAGGTTATGTGACTTTTAAAGAGCAAGTAGCCAATAAGACATAATAGCTAATCCATAGAACAACACATAGGCTTACATTTGATATTTTAAGCCATTCACTGAAGAACTGTGTCAATGAGCATATTAAAAAAAGCTAACAAAATAAGCCAGCAGCCTATTTATGGCTGTTTTACTGAAGAATGTAGGTTGTAGCTTGGCTTAATTTGCTCTCTCCCTGGAGCATCAGTGAAATAAGTCTCCGGGAGTTTTACTGTCACATAATGCCTCTGGATACAGCTGGGCACCTTTGCTGCCATGCTAATCATGCTTTCAAATAAACTGCTATTGAATTCATGCTCTGAGAAGCTAAGTGAGGAAGTGTCAGAAAAGTAACTTATTCTCTGATTCATGACAAAATTCACGGACAGCGATCAAAGGATGGCAGAGGCATGAAGGATTTAAACAATGGTCATGATTTGCAGGGGAGTAAATAAGCATAAGGAACCTTTCTCCCCCACACCAGACTGCACTTTTGAAAGCAGTGTTTTGGCCCACGGTATCTGACACTTCACTGACTCTCTTTCCTATGCGTGCTGGCAGAAGAGAGACCGATCTTGGCTTTGTTGTATGTTTCTCAGTTTCTCACAGAGTGGGAAAGGTAGGTGAACTGAAGAGTGTATGTTGTAAACAGGTTTATTTCACACTCTTCTGAGGGCATTTCCTAGAGAAATTATAATTTTATGAGTCAAATTACTTATCTATAAGACAAATCAGTTGTGGACTTACTGCCACTTCCCTGGAAGCTATCACCGAGTGGTCTTTTTATGAATATCTGGTAAAGCACTTGAATGAAAATTGTAACATGACCGGATTCATATGCAAAGGACATTTTAAAATTAAACTCTTGAATCTTTTGTGTGGAAATGTGTGCAGTCCTGATAAATCATGCAACAGGTCTCTGGGAATAAATTCTTCTGAGTTATTACACATGCACACTCTATGTTGGAAGTGTCATTATAATGCACATCATTTTAACAAAATTATAGATAATCATAGTGAAGTGCTGGGTTTTTTTGGTTCTTTTCAGTAATTGAAATAATTGGCAGAGATTATTGTGTCTGGAGTGTTTCATGTTATTCATATTGGGATCCATGAGGTGAAAGTGAAATTCCTTTACAAAACCGGTGACAACACTTGCTGAGGTAAAAGAAAAAGAGAACAGGTTTCAGATCTGAAGGGTTCAGTTTGGCTGTCAAAATAGTACTACAGACAAAGACAGACACTTAAATAAAGTTGACTACTTTTGAAGATCAGACTGAAAAAAAAAAAAGTAAAATATGATTTTGATGTTCTAAAGACAAAAAGTGCAAAATTATGGAATATTAAATCACAGCATTTGAAATCTGATATTTTAAGTAACTGCCTCAGTCTGCTGTACTCATGAAGGTTTGTGAATGCGCATGAACCTCGTTAGAAAATGTGCTACTAAGTTTCTTAGTGATTGCAAGGCATTCCATAAAGCAGTAATTTGAAAACTGGCAGTCTTGAGAGAGTACTAAGCAGGGCCTTAGTTTTGCGAAACTCTTTGCACATGTAGTGAGTCTGATATCCTTGATGCCAAAGTAACTCCTCGGGATAATGGTGCTGAGCTCAGAGGTGGGCCCTGGAGAAGCATGTATAGTGGTCATTGGCCATTGGTCTGGGGTACAGCAGCACAGGGACGTTTCATACAGCATACATAGAATTTTAGAGTAATAAGCAGAACAACATATAATTAGGAATCCTTATTTGACTAATCAATGTTCCTAATTTGTTTTAAATTGATTGAGCTAGTGTAATGTTTTCTGTCAAAGTTGGTGTTACGATTTCTAACTTCATATTATGCTGAAGAAAATGGGATTACTTTATGTTAATAGACAGACATTTTCAAAGCATGTGTTATTAGAATTTTCTGTAAAAGGTAGTAGCAGCTTTCAGAGACCCTCAAATAAGTCCCAAAATAAGAGAATCCAGACAGGTAATGTGATAATCATTTACTCATTATCTTTCTCGTAACAACTCTCTTCAAGCAGTGCTAGAGATTTAACACTGGAAAAAAGATAAAATTGTAAAAACCTAAAAATCTTCAGAATTATGGAGACAGTGACATATAGTATAAATTCAGAACATAAAGATCTGAGAAAAATAGGTGCATTCATTTCTCTTCTAAAGTAACTGCAACTACTTTCCTCTCAGCTTTACTGGCCTAATGATCCATAAATTTTGCTCCTTCTCCTGGTGCAGTAAAAATATGAGTATTGTCTTAAAAACTAATTGGAAGCCTTGCTGGGTAAAGCCTGATATAATCTTATTTTAAATCTCTCAGCCACAGTTAAGATTGTGGAGGATTTAGAGAAAGAAGAATTATAATAGAGAGGTTTTTTCCATTTAAAGTACACTATTCAATAAGCCTGTGTCCCTCTGTCTCTTTTTAGTTAAATACTCAAGTTAGTGTCTTTTGAGAAGAGTGCTTTATGAATCAGGACCTTGGTTTCATGGCAAAGCAGACTATTTTATGTCATTATGCAAAAATACAAGCAACAGGTCATTTGCTTGCATACAGTTTAACTGATTTGCTTCAGCTGATGCAGATCAACATACATCTTGAGTCCAATGATTCCAGGTCAACCTCTATCTGTTGGGGATGGTCTGGTTCCATTCCTCACTTGTGGTCTGTATACGTATTTTAAAGAATAAATGTAAGCTTTGCTAATATACTGTTTGAATCACTCTTGAAGCTCCATAAAATTCAAGAGTCTCTATTAAGCTCTCATACTGCCCAAGAAGGAAACTAGCAGCATGATTTATTGTTACATATGCCTCTAACATTTAAAATAGACAGGAAGAATTCATCTCAATGAATGGGCAAATGCTCCTAATCTTTATTTTGTTCCAGAAGACTGATAATGTTTGAAATATTCAGTCTATATGAGAGAAACTAGTGAAAGATTTCAGTAACTTCAGTAAAGTATATTATTGTGTTATTAACTTCAGTAACTTACATTATGTGGAAGCTTAGGAGAGTCTCTTCAAAAGATTAGAGTTACAGCAGAGAAATCAGAATTATGTTTCAAAGCACAAAACAGCCATTGGCAGGTGAGACTCCAGTCACACTGTCTCTATTAGGATTTTATTCCAGAGCAGCTTACCCTGCAGCATCTTGAAACACTGAATTGTGTCCAGTGGGAGACAGAGGTTCTCTTAGAGACTGAACGGAGCACGTGAGGGTGCGTCTGAGAAAGAATTGTGTCAGTTTGTCGCAAGATGTGTTTCTGTTAGAGCAGTGAAACTATTTTACAGCAGCAAATACACACTGTTTAGTTTCTCTAGTGGAACACATTAAAAATGAGAAACATGCGCTGTGAAGTATGATTGATCCCAAAACAGAGAGAAAACTATCTTCTGCTGCGCTGGATTTCACAGATCCCCAGCACACACTCCCACAGTAAGACACCAGCTCATTAGCTTTTCCTTTCTCTGAATGCACAGCTGGGTAGCATTTCAGTTCCAAAAAAACAGGCTCTACACATTTGAAGCCCTCTATTTCTCTGCAAGGTTAGAGTTAACAGTGGAGAATTTCAACTGCATCTCTTCCTGCACACCTCTTCCTTCTGTGTTCTTCACAGCTGGAAAAAAGATTCTGCTTCACAAATAATTAAAGAGAAGGAGTAGCTCTTGTAGACCATAGATCTAAAGTATATAGGTAAGTGTGAAGTCAGCTAGTCTGACTTCTTATCTGTGCAAGCCAGGCAATTATATCCACATAGTATTTAGATGTTCCTGCAGGTTGGAGCTCAGACTGAAAAAATGAAACAAGGGAACCCAGAGTTAGAGATCTCTGCTACTTTGTGCTTTCCCTCAGCATCTTCAACCAAGCAAAGCAATCCTAGCCAAGAAATGATCAGCCTTTGTTTTATGAACGATGACAGATTAGACATTGGTAAGATCTTCAAGAGACTCTGCTGAGGCACGAGCCACCTTGAGAGCGGGAAGGAGACACAGGAGCACCAAGACGACGCTCACCCAGCAGGGTGGAAACCTGTGACTCCTGGCAGTGGGAGGAAAGCTCCATTTCAACTCCCATCTATGCAAGCTGAGGAGACCCGCTCCAGTGCGGGTCAGACCGCACTGGGGAAAAGGAATCGCGGCGAAAAGAGCCAGCAAGGAGCTCTTCTGGNAAGCAGAGGATCCCCTCTCCTCTTGCCATCAGGCAGAAGGGACTTCAGAGACTGGGGGGGTAATGGAAGCAGGTCCCTCCTCCTCGGGGAGGCAAGTAAATCCCCTCCCAGCTTCCATCACCTTCCCAGTTGCCCTTGCACAACAGGTACGTGGCTTTGGAACTTGAGAGCCAAACAAATGGGGATGGAGATGAAGGTCCATCCAGGGAGATGCCCAGGGTGAGTCACTCACCCCCATGCCTTAGGACTACTTTGATTAAGGAAAAAAAGGAGGGTAATTTTGGTAGGTGTACGCTCATGTAATCTAAACCTTACGATCATGTAGATTTTGTATCTAATTTAATATATGGGTCCTGATAATTTTTTTTAAGTAGAGATGTACTATTCCCACCAAGGATGCCCAATTCCAAAATCACTTAAATTATCTTGCTGTGCATGCTTTGAAGTCTGCTGGATGAAACAAGCTATGTGGTGTTCTGCAATATAGTGAAAGATACTAGATCCTAAGAAATGTTCATTTTCATGGCCAGCTACACTGGAAAGCGTTACCTAATATTAATTGTCAAATAAGTTATCTAGCTATGATGATTCTACTTGGTTTATGCAGTTTTATACACCTGGAAGACTGGAATTACATTTATTTTCAGACTGAAAAAACATCTTACCTTTTAAGTGTGGAACAGAATAACTTTACTTCCCAAAAGACCTTATTCAGTTCTTTAACAATAGCTTTTTATTCTTGCAGAAGTGAGTTATGAATGTAGCTGATAAGAGTAAATACAGTCAGCCTAAAAGGTAATGGTGTTGACCAACAGAGAAACATATAACCCAAATATCCCCTCTATAAAAGCAGACCCTGCAGTATAAGTAGGTCAGTAACAGCAACATGTTGATTATACTTTTTAGAAAAAAAGGAACAGTAGGCTCTTTTAATTATTTCTTTTAAAGTTTCTGGATTCATATGTACAGTTAAAGGAACAGATTTCAAGAAACATTTGTAATTTTGATACGTATCCCTACCTTTAAACTGAATTTTAGGCAACTGGTCACAAATCAAATGACTGCTTTTGCAAGACCAAGTATTATTGGTTGAATTGTATTCCTATTTTCTCTTACTTCTTTTATACTGTATTTACTTTAGAAAAAAAAAATATATGAGGTTGTCCAGCATCAAATGATAACATGGTAGCAAACGAACTTTGAAATAGGGTCAATATTGTCCTTCAAATGTACCTTTCTGGGAACAGGCATGATGTCATGTAGCAGTAAAACAACTATTACCTGTGCTATATTCTCTACTCTCTCAAGTGGGTAATAAGAAATGGAATTTAGGTTCTCCAAATATGTGTGTAGGTAGTAATTTTCTATAGGTGGAGGACGAACATATATGGTAAACTGTGCCAGGGTCAGAACAATTCCTTCTGCTCACTGTCTTTGGGACTCATAATCTATCCCCAAAAGATTGCAAGTCAAAGAAAAGACAATCCCTTCATTTCAGATGGATTTAGACTTCTTTCATTTTTTCTTTTTTTTTTTCAAAGTGTATCTTTAGTGTGATGTGTCACCCCACACAAATCCCTCAAAGACAAAGTAAAACATCAGTGTTACAGTAGAGGTTTCTCTTCAATCACTGTCTCTCTTCCTGGGAAATCTGTAGGGATAGTGTAAAGAAATAGGAGAACCGATATATCTATGAGTCTGGCTCGAAGCTAAGACTAAAAATGGGTTGAACAAAAATCTCGTTACGTAGCAACTGAAGCAATGCCATGGATAAAAATACCTTCCTAGAGAAAATGTCTCCCTAGTTGTTTAAAATATGTGGCAGTCCAACCAGCATGCCAAGCAGGATTTGGACGTATTTTTCTGCACTGCATGGTACAGTGTGCTTCCAATGCTGACTGCAAATGATTTCCTAACTGGCACGAGATCTGCATACACATTTTTCAGACTGAACACTGCATTGTAGAATTCAGTAGCGTGCGAACTGCCCAAGTTAGCACCAACTATTGCATTTCAGCAACCATGTCAATTAATTCCACAACATCTCTGCCAACCCAGCACTTGGCCCTTCTTTCACCATCTCTCTAGAATTCACTTGGTAGATACCGAGACAAAAAAAATTATGAAAATCAATCAGACTTCACTTTCAGAATTATTACAGACTGGTGATTTACTCTTATCCACCCCTACCGTCCCCATTATCCTCTTATTTTTTGTCTTGTTCAAGTCATTAATTGCAGTAAGGCTAAGTAATTTTCATCCTATGTTGTATCCCTCACACAGAGAAATTTGGGGTTGATGGATTTTAAGAGAAGATTGTTTTTAAGATGTGAAGTTAATCTGCCTCAGAGGAAATTGTGTACTATGACCAAATAATTAAAAATAAATAAATTAGTATCTATACTTTAATGTGTACTATCTACACACTATTTATAGTTTTAATTAATAAGGTGTCTTAATTATTAAGAGTAATTAATAAGAGCTAATTAGAATAAGAAATATTTATAATGCCTCTACCAGATGATAATACAATCCTGTTGATCCAAATATTTTGATAAGAAAGCGTCACTGTTTTTTAAAGCAAAATGGAGTATAAGTAAAAAGTAGATTTAGATGAAAGTCAGTGTCTTCTGAAGGTCAAGAGTTGTAATAATAATTAAGTAGTAATTGGTCAACAACGCAGCTGACTTTAAATATGACTAATTACCTATATTTTTTAATAATCACATTCTCATTTTTGTCTTACTGAAATTTTTTCAAAATCTTAATTATTGGGAGAAACTATTAATGACATTGAAACCATCTGGTCACTTTATACTTTGATATGTTGTGGTTTTGCTACAGAAAGGTACTGCGTGTACTCTGTTCAGAGTTGAAAATACTTCATTTTTTGCACCTTCTTAAAGCAACATGAAAATATTTCTAGACCTATTTCTCACTAGCACGTGGCTTGGTCAGGAATTGATAGGTGTGCTTGTATGAGATACCAGACATCACTTGCTGTCCACGTAGTACTCATTGTTGCTATAAACTTTTGCGAAGTCTAACAATTTATCCTCATTTCTAACGTGTTTACCAGCTTACCCACCCCTAGATTTTATATAGACCCTTAAGAACAGACTTCTGCATCAAGGATTATTCACATTTGTAGAGGTAGCTTGCCCACTCACAGCAGTGATACCTCTACTTACACAAAAGGAGAAGTTGAAGCCACAAGCAGCTTTTCTGAAATATCTAGAACTGGCCACTCATAGAAACCAGATGCTAAATAAACAGGCTGTTGGTCTGCCTCAGCGTAGTGACTTGTATTTCCAGATCCAGCTTTGCAACAGCCAGTGAGGACTCAGCATTATCTTTGTTTTGAACCCTTTGCTCCATCTGCATAGAGCACACTAGCAGATACAACGTTTTTGGAAATGTTTGCATAAAATGGACTGATCAATAATGGAAGAAAAAGTTCACTTCTTCTGAAATAAAAACATATTTCACACATTTACTTCATGCAGCTAAGCTCTAGGAGTATTTTTCTGTCTTTTCAAGGCTTGTCAAAATGCTGGTAGTGGAGACAATGCTGAGGTATAAATACTAAATTAGTCTATTCTCACAATCTTTTGATTTGTATGGTTGAAGTTCAATTTCTACAACTTTTGTGCTCTGTGGAGGAATAACACAGCAGTAGAAAAGAAACCCTGGAAAAACCTGGATGAATACCTGTTGAGAACTACAAGGGCATTACCAGGGTGTTCAGCAATGCAGTTAAAAAAGCAAAGCTCAGCTCAAATTGAAATTTGCTAGGGGTGTCAAAAACTACATGAGAGAGTTCTTCAGGTGTGTAAACAACAAGCAGAAACAGAAAGAAAATATTTGCCTGCTATTAAACAGGAGAGGTGATTTAGTCACCAGCAATGCTAAAAAGGCAGAACTTGTCAACACTTTCTTCACCTCTGTCTTTACCAGCACTGTTGTGCTCCATGGCCCCGAAAACGAATGCAAACATAGACCTCCTTCCCCAGTCAGTGAAGGAGGAGTTGGTATGTGAGCTATTACAGGAGCTTGACCCCTACAAATCAATAGGCCCAGACATTATCCACCTGAGGGTGTTAAGAGAGCTGACTGACATCATTGCAAGGCTGCCTTCCATAATCTTGAAGAAGTCATGGAAACTAGGGGACATCCCAGAAAACTGGAAGAAGATTAATGTCACCCCTGTGTACAAGAAGGCTTGGAGGAGGACCCAGGAAATTATAGGCCCATCAATCTTACTCAGTTCCTGAGAAGGTTATGGAATGAAGCCTTCTAGAGGCTACCACAAGTCAAATGAAGCAAGTGAGAGGGAAAACCCAGCACAGATTCACCAAGGGCAAATTGTGCTTGACAAACCTGATGAACTTCTACGACCAGGTTACCTGCTGAGATGATTCAGGGTGAGTGGTGGACATCGTCTACCTGGATTTCTGCAAGGCTTTCAGTATGGTCACCCACAGACTCGTCCTAGAGAAGCTGATGCATTATGGTCTAGACAAGTGGTTTGGGCAGTGAGTGGGGAACTGGCTGACAGGCCGCACCCAGAGGGTGGTGGTAAAAAGCTCCTTTTCAAGCTGGCAGCCTGTCAGATGTTGGGGCCTCAGGGATAGATATTGTGTCCAACACTGTTTAATACCTTCGTAAGTGATCTGGATGGTGGGATCAAGTGTACCCTGATGAAGTTTCCTGATGATACCAAACTGAATGGGGAAGTGGACCTTCAGAATGAAGAGCCAGCCTCCAGGAAGACCTGGATAGGCTGGAAGAGTGGGCCAACAAGAACTTTATGCACCTGCGAAAACATAATCCAGGAGTGCTGCACAGGCTGGGATCTCCCCAGCTGGAGACCAGCTCTGTGGAAAGGAGCCTGGGGGTCCTGGTGAGCAGCAAGGTCAGTAGGGTGAACGGTGTGCCGCAGCGGCAAAGCCAACATGATGCTGGGCTGCATCAACAAGGGCATCACCAGCAGAAATAAAGGTGTCATTATCCCGCTGTACTTGGCACTTGTCAGGCCACACCTGCAATTCTGTGTTCAGTTTTGGTCCCTACTACACAAAAAAAAGATGGGGATGGGCTGGAGAGAGTCCAGAGAAAGGTCACAAATCTGATCAAAGGACTGGGAAGCTGGGATATGAGAAAAAGCTGAGAGAACCGAGTTTGTTCAGCCTTGAGAAAAGAAGGCTTAGGGGAAACCTTATCACCATGTTCCGGTATTTAAAGGGTGGCTACAAAGAAGATGGAAACTCCTATTTTACAAAAAGTCACATGGAAAAGAAAAGGCTTAATGGGTAGAAGGTAGTCCTGGGGAGGTTCTGATTTGCCATAAAAGGGTGGTTTTTCACAGTGAGAACAATCAGTCATTGAAATAATCTCCCCAGGGAAGTGGTGATTCCCCAATATTGGACACTTAAGATTCAGTTGGGCAGGGTCCTAGGCTAATCTTGTCTAGACTGTGCTCTTACCAAGAAAGATTGGACCAGATGATCCGTGAGGTCCCTTCGAACCCGGTATTCTACGATTCTGCGATTCTGCATGCCTGGCAACACAAGATCAATTGGTTGACCTGGCCACCTGACAGAGAAGTCCTTTTATTTATTTGTTTTCACCTGAGAAGCACCTCTCATACGATCTCTGGGGAATGCCTAATAAGTGAAAAAAGCTGTTCTTGTTCTCCTGATAATTGAAGCAAGGCCACTAAACTTCAAGATATTGTACTAATGCACAGTAGGAAAGGAGTTTCTGCAGGTACAGTTGGTCTGCATGTCTGAAAACGCGTTCACAAGTGAACTATACAACTTACTAAAAAGCAGTCCTGCAACATTTCAGATACTGCAGCTGCTATGGTGCTCATTGGCCAAAATATCACTGTGAAACTTCATTAAACCCCTGAAATCAAGAGTCTCAAGCTCTGAAGAGGAAAGTAGCTGCAGATGTCTCTCCCCTGAGAGAACTGTCTCCACTTTCCAGATGTTCTCTTGCACAGACTGATAAAGAAATAATCCAAGTGTGCGTGACCTGGCAAAGCAGCCCTTAAGAAATAAGACTATTCTGTATTTTCAGATTGTATTCAGTACAGTTGTAAAGCTGCAGAAATTTGATCAGGATCCCAAAAGAAAAGCAAGGAACAAACCTTCCCTCCCTAATGTTTGGCATAACTGATGTAGTCTAATTAGCTTTCTTACTCTTGAAATCACACAAACCCACTGAAACTCATTTATAGTTCTTGGTCTAACAGAAGTTTTCCCATTTCACAAAAGCTGGAAATTTTAAACTTTAAAAATATCACTACTGGCACAATTTTGCTTCCACTTACTGTGGTGTGAATTATGTCTATCACATTTGATTTTTTTTTCTTTCTTCATTTTTTTTTTTTTTCCCACTGTTAAAGAAATTGGGAAAGGTCATTTTGTAGATTTTACGCACTTTCTTGGATCTGAAGCACTACAGTACATATTCACACATACAGAGAGAAAGGCAGGAAAGAACATCCTGGATGTGATTTGTGTAATTTCAATTTACCACTAAGTGCTACAGCAAAAGAAGAAACAGCGGTAAAGTACCACAGAAGCACAAAAAGTAATCTGCTTCATCAAAATACATTTTGCAGTGAAAATGACTGCAAGTTTTTCCACACCGTATTTTTTCATAAATATTCTGATGGTGTTCCTCTCTAATCAGCACAGGTAGAAGACACAGACTGTCAGACCCTCTGCTTGCTTTCCCAAACTGCCGTAACAGCCGCAATTTACCTTCAGACAGCCTTGTTTAGGCAGTGTATCACCTGAGCCCAGCTCAAAAAGAGGTTGGCAGAGGCGCTGTGCGGGAATGGGAATCACAAGGGACCCCTGTCAGCCAGAACAAGGAAATGAAACCACCCACCCTTTCTGGAAAAGAAACCCGCCATCCTTTGTTTTTACTTCTAACACTGTTTTATTAGAATGTGAAACACCTTGCTATCACAGAGTAATGTTAAAAAGAGAAAAGTCAGATTCTCTGAGTATGTATGAAAGGATGGAAGAACTTGAATAAAGGAAAAGGTTGAAAGATACTCTACCTTGGAAGATAAGTAGCTCCTTATACTTGGGCTTTCTAGACTAGAGAAGGTCTCTGGCTTCTGGTGTTGGAGTGATCCTCACACAATTTTCTCAAAATTTTGGAGGTGCTTTGGTATGAGTCTATTGGATGTAAAAATTGGCTGCAGAGAGGTACCCTTTGCCTGATGGTTGCTGCAAAGCAGGTCACAGAAGTTAGCGATACCTAACTGGGCACTTGCCATCCTTTTGGCTGTACTGGCTTTAAGCAAATGCAGTATCACGCCTGCAGAGAGACAAGGATAAGTCACACAGTCCTCCCTGCGTGTACCAGCACAGGCAGTTCTGCATTGCTGTGACCCTCACAAACACATGGAGCTGCAGCTACTGAAGAAGTTTTCTGTGGGAAATCTATTTGTGCCAGAGTAAGTGAGAAGGAGGATATGCTCCAGAAGATAGATCTGACATTATGTCCAACACTGCAGGAACAAGTATATTGGTCATAAGATTGCTATCAACCTACAGTGTCATTGCTGTAGTTTTCAAGTACCTTGAATAGGAAAATATGCAGAACTTCTCCGTGGCAAAGCCAAAGGCAGATGTGCTTATTTTGTTGGATCCACAGATGTGGATTTTTAAACTGAATTTGGCTTGTATTACAAATGATGGACAAAACAAAAGCATTTGCTGTAGAAGAGAGGTAGTTGTGTGAAGATATTCCAACAGCCCATACAGAATATGAGTGACCAGTAATCCTACCTTTTCAATACATCAGCTACTTACATGCATTATTTCCCCAAACAGGCTTCAAAACACTTCAAAAGATGCTAAAGTAGTTATATTAAGGGTGCGATAACGATATTTCCTGCTCTATCGTTGCAGAAGGCAGTATAATGATGGCAATATTTGTACTGAGTAGTGTGGGTTCACAAAAAGTTCTGAAAAAAAATATGCAAGCAAAGGAAATGTCATTTCACTGACTTCAGAGAATGTTAAAATATTTTGAGGTTTAATTCAGATATATACACTGAAAGAGAAGATAACCGTGCAGAAAGCAGCACCGCAGTGTGCTGTCTTGCCAGGAAACATACCTTTGACTTTATGCAAATTATTCCTCAAGAAACTCATTTCACTCTTTGTGGAACTGGTAGTTAGACAGCCATGGAGAGAGCAATTATTTATTTATTCCAATAACAACAAGAAGAAATGTTTAGGAAAAAGTATTTTCATTTTCCTTGCTTCCTTGTGTTGTTATTACAAGCTGAAGAGACAACGTTGTCTTCAGTTCCACCGAACTGGGTGTGCGTGTTACATGCATGTCAGAGAGTCAAAACTGACATTTCTAAAGTTTGTAATCTGTGTTCAGGTCTAGATAGAAAAGAATTATATGTTCAGGGCTCCAATGTCTCTTCAGCGTGTCTCCTAGACATGCAGAGCACAGTGGTAATGCTGTCACAGTGGTAATACAGTCACACTGTTTCATACGCCCAGGGTCTATTACTGAGGTACAAAGTAGGCATCACAAATACCTATAAATCAGATGGGCTCTCCTGAAATAGGAACATCAGGTAACGCTTGTCCCAAACCTTCAGTGCACCAAGGGAAAGAAAAAAACCCAGAAAGTAGTATTCTGCCTGTGCTTTTTTGCTATAAATGACATACTTCAAAGACTCTTTCAGACTTTAAATTGTGAACTAGAGATGAAGCGGAAAGGATTCTGCAGATAGGAAAGTGACTGGAACTGAAAGGAGAAATCCAAATATTTTACAAAATTACCATGCATAACTTCTCACTATTTAATACTTCCTTTGAAATAGTTTTACTTCAGTCTAAACAGATTGTAATTCTCAAAAGCATGATATTGAGCTTCCACTTGCTATAGGTCTTTGCTTAGATAAAAAAGGCTTTTTATATTGGAAATAAAAAATTGTTCTGCCTTCTCAGTTATAAACTCAGCAGAACTTTTAGTGATTTCTTTCCGCGTAAAGTGATGCTTATAAATGCCATTTAATCGTGTCTCTTTATTTGGTGTGTTCAAAGACTGTCAATTTTACAGTAATGGAAAATATATAAACTTCAAGTAGAATTAAAAAGAGTGAAAGAAAATGAAATTGTATATTGAAAAATCAAGCTGTTCATGAACAACATTCAGTCCCCAGAAATCCAGAAATGCCTCACAGGTACCCGAGTCAATATTAAGGCAATCACAATGATTGCATCAGATAACTTTTGTTTATTAAATGGAGAATGAGATTGAACTCCTTTTAGCAAGTAAATAGGTGTCTGAAAGGAAAGTTGATTTTTTTTATTTTTTTCAAAGAGTAGCCTAAAGCTGCCTCAGACCTGAGATTTTTCTCAGGTGGTGCCTGGGACAGTCCTCAGCTGGGGAAGATATCAGACTGATCTGGTTTAAACCAACAGGTTTCATTTTACCCTAAAGAAAAAGAGGAGTAAAACTCACAACTAGCAGACCCAGCTGCCAGCCAGTTCCACCAACTCTGCTGCCTTCTTGCTGGTTGATGTGTGTGGCTGACACTGCCCTGACTTGCACAACCCAAAAATCCCCAGTAACCTCAGAAGGCCACTGAAAGTCTCCCAGGAGGTGTCTGGCCTGCCCTGGTAGCTTCTTTTTATGATCCGCTATGAAAAGCAAAACACAAATGTCAAAGCTGCTGTTTACATTCTTTGTCTCTCCCTTACGTAGTTACTTGCAATCTACTTCTTTGCGTCTGTTCTCAACAGTGTACAGTTCCTCTTGTTGATTCTGAATAATTAATTAGACTTCCAATCATTTTAGATCACAAATAAACTAGATTTTATGTAGTTTTTGATATAATCTTAGTTTCTTTCTATCCTAAAATGCATCTTACTAAAATCCAAGTTGTTTACAGTTTACTTTGATCTTACAGTGCATGACAGATATGCGTAGCCTTTCTACCTGTGAATCACCTCTGATCAAACTCTGTCATGATGCATCTCTTCTCTGGCTGACCTCTCTAATGCACCCTGGGTTGGGTCGTACTTCTCATGTACTCTGGGAAACAGGGTAAATCCTAAATTATAGGAAAATAATGAAAAACTGGCATATAAATGATAACTTCTGTGGTCTAGTGATTTAACTTAAGGAAATGCAGTTTTAAATTGCACTGATTCGGAACAAGGTTCAATAATCTGAAATAAATTATGCACATATATGAATGCCATTTTTTTCTTAAAAAGCAAAGAGTCAACGGAAATGCTTAACATTCTCTAATTTTCCCATTCCCATTCTAATTTTTCCATTCTTGGTTTTAAGACATAGAGTTATTAAAATTGTCAATAAAAATCTCAGAAATGTTAATACAGATGCTGAGCATTAATTTTTCGCCATAGAAAAGGAAATAATCTGATCTTTGTTAAAATCTACTTAATAGCCAAGTTAAATAAATAACTCTGGTGCTATCATTTATTAGCATGCTCACTTCAGCAGCTCCTTTGCAGTAAACCAGTAAATTTACCAAATACTCTGTACATAGTGGTGACTCGTTTTGTGAACATCAGGGAGCAGCTAGAGCCTGGCTAGTCCACTAAAAATGACGATCTGGGAGCTGAGACTGGGCACAGCCTGGGCAGGGCAGTGATGAAGGCATTGCATCAGAGGAGGGTGATGATGAGAGAAACAAGGTTCATCTTCAGTCCAAAGCAAGGTGAATTGTCAAGTCAAGCCTGTGATGAGCCCAGGGATCTCCTTGGGAGAGGCAGGAGCTATGGCTGGAGACAAGGCTAGGTGGAAAGTCTGTCCAAGAAATCCACAAACCAAGACAGCCTGTTTCCTCCTTTCCTGTGCTCCTTATTAAGTGATGGTCAACAAATTAAATCAACTGCCTTAAACAAGGATATCATGTAGTCTCAGTTTTGTGGTTCAAGAAATTGTTGCAAGCTTCTCTCAAGGAGAATATAATTTTAAATACTTCCTTTGAAGAAAAACTTTCACTTATATTGAATTGCTGATATATACAGTCCCAACAATAAACAATACAAAGAAGAAATCAAGCCAGAGTTTCTCAAGATCCCTTCCTTTGCCAGAACTCATATCTGCAGACTTGCTAATGCACCAATCATGGGGGACAGAGAAAAGGTCTGGCACGATTGCTAAATTAAAGGTCACATCACTAAATAGCTCATGAAGAAGTTCACGGCTTCCCTTGAAAATTAACTTTTTACTCAAAGAGTAAGTGCAGTAATTTGGGTATGATTTAGTGCATTCTTTGTGCATAATAAATAGGATGAATCATTGCAAAATTGAGTGCAAAACTATGCAGCGTCAACCAAAAACTCTCATTCCCATGCTGATGATAAAAGCTACATCACGTTACGCCTAATCACAGCAGGCCGGAAGACTCCTCTCTGTTCAGTTTAATAGCCATATACAGAGCAGCTCAGAATTATCACTAGATTCATTGTACCAGATGGTGGAGTGCTGTAGTATGGGCAACATGGTCTTTCAGCTAAGCTCATGACCCTCTTGAACCCTTTTGTTTTCTAAAAAAGCAGGAAATGCTGGATAGATGACCTGGCTTGTAGCATAGCCTCACCTCCCGAGCTACCAGCAGAGTATCTGTACTTCTCTGAAGCATAGAAGTGCAATGTAGGCTGAAACACAACAGTATTCTCTCCCCTATGCTATGAGGAGTCATTACTTTTCAAGTTTGCTCGGTAACACTAGAAATACACAGCTGTAATGTGTCTATCCCTGCTTTATGTCTTTTAAGCCTCAACTTCCCCCCATCAAGCCCTATTTATTACATTCGCTGATCATGTTGCACTTCAAGAGTAAGTAGTTATTGAATAACCTGTTTCCACATTCCCTTAGTGCTGTCACTTAGTGTTTAGTTTATGCACTGGAGGAAAAAAATTGTTTATGCCCTTCTTAAAAGAACGATTCCCGTTTAAATACTCTTGTGGAAGTTTTCATTATCCACAGAATGGCTAATCCCTTTTTAAATACTGTTCAAGCTCTTGGCTTTTATTATCTAATTCACAAACAAACAAATGATGTAATTGTAATTCAGAGAAGCTGGCTCGGATACTGCAATTCTATCAAGATCCTCAGTTTTAGCCAAGAAGTATACTCTGAAAACTGGGAGCTGAGGAATAGTTTCTAAATAAATGCAAAGGCTCTGCATTTTTGTGTTCGTATTTTTGCTTTTTATTCAAATTATAAAGCTGAACATGGTTAAAAACCTGTCCTATCGTTCTCAAAACTGGTATCTCTAATGTTATTTTAGCTGATGGGAGTCTCAACAGAAACTCGTGTAGTAGATATGTGTGTGAGCATGAATATGTAACAAAAGTTTAACAGAGCTATGTACAAAACAAGAATAGTACGGATTAGTAATTATTAGGTAGTATTAATGTGAGAATAGGTCTTTGAAAAACACAGAAAAGGTCCAATGTCTTATAAAAAACATTGTACCTTTCTCCCACCTGCCCTTTTTTATGCCTTTTCACACTGTCCCTGTGACAGTCAGAAAAATGCCCAGAGTATTACTTCACAGTAGCAAGAATGCTCAAAATCTCTATAATGAATTTAACTGCTATTAAAAAGGAAACTCATTACATTTCATGCATAATAAGTTTGTGAAGCTTTAGTTATCGCCTTCACATGATTCTGCTTCTACAAAAACAAAAGGACAAAGGAAGATGTCTGTAAGGTTCATAAAGCTCTGGTGGGGATTGATCCCACAGCTCTCGCAGTCGGGATTGCCCCTGGGATTCAGCCCTTCCTTTTCTGGAGATGACTCTGTTGGCCGGTGCTGATTGCACTTTGGCCAGGTTTGCAGCTGGGTTACAGGGCTGCTTTGCTGTAGCTTTCCCGAGCAAAGCGTCTCTAATGCTAAACCAGAGGTGAACCTGTAATTCAAAGGGAAAAAAGAAGTCTACACCACTTTTATGTTAATTTCACAGTTCGTGGTGAGAAATCATTCTTATTTTTCAAGCTCCTAGAGTGCTAAGCCGAGAAAATGGGCCTTCAGTAATTTTCTTTTAATTGGGAGCCCAGCAGTACAAAGATAGCACAGGCTGGGGTATATTTTGAAATATCCTGCTGCAGCTATCACTGTGGCAATAATTGAGTCTAGGTGTGATTAAAGTATAGTCCATCTAATAGCAGTAATAGGTGCCAAAGTCTGGTGTTTCTTCATTGGTGATAAAAGGATAATTTAGCACATACTATATCTGATTCTTTTTTTTCAGTGGATAAAACTAAATCAGGGTTTCAGTTCTTACTTTAGTTAACTATTATGGGACTCACCAATAACTGAGCTTTATTACTGCCAACTTATATTTTCATAACCTTTGTACAACCTACTTTTAGCAGTTTTCTATTACTTTCTTTAAGAAATTCACAGTTACATGAGCAGACCTTTGGAAACTGTTACTGACATGAATGTGAATTATACAGCTGCAGGTTGCAGTTTGAAAATGTACTCCCCCAGTCAAAGATTTTCCTTGCGTTCCTCAGCCCTTTATACCGGCATCTTCCTCCAGTTATCCTATCCAAACACAACTGTTAAAAGTGGAGGACCCATTCAGGAACCTAAACATCTGCATTAAAGCCATTTCCTGAGTAACTGAAACATCCTCCTGGGTCTGGCAGGTATGGACAGGACCACGTGAGCCTTATTCCTTTGTGGAGGATCTAAAGCAGGGTCTAAAAATTACACTAGATGTCTGTGTTTGGGCATCTAAGTTGCTTCCTTGGTGTGTCTGTTTTAGGATCCTAATGAGGCATGGCTGAGAATTTGACTTTATGGTATTGTCATTGACTCTAGTAGGACTCATGGGCTCTCAGCACGTCTCCAAGTCAAGCCATGAGGACTACAAACACTGGAAACTTTTGTGGTATATAGATGCCTCAGTTCAATCTCACAGTCCTCAAAGGCTGCCCTCCACAGTAGTCCTGCTCTGCTACTTTGGTTCAGGAGGCAAGAAAACGCTCAGTCTGGGCTTTGGCTAAGTTGCCTTAGACTCAATAACTCTGTGTGCCCTGTTCACATAGCTCATGCCCACACCCTACCTGTGTGCATACAGGAACTCTTCTGCTCCTTTTAGTTTTGATAGAACTATGTCATGTATGTCTTTAGATGTTCTACTCTGGACCCTGCACAAAATGTAGGTTTTTATCCAGTGGCATTTTGGCAAAGGAATAACCTCTCGCTCTGCCTTCCAACAGCCCTACAGTCTTCCCTGAGATACTTACCCCTGTATTCTGCTCCTTGGGTCAGATACTGGTTCCATGGCAACTCCTTGTTGCTCTGTCCCTCTCTGTCTCCTCTTTGCTTCTTTCTGTGCAGTGCTCTCCAGCCATTACCATTTGTGTTTGCTTCCCTGAAGCAGAAGCATAGCCTGCCTTCTTAGGAAGCATCTGCCAGTGGATTTCAGGATTGTTTCTCTTCTCCCATGGGAACAGCTGGGATGAGTGCTTACCTAAATCCCCCTCTTCTTGTAGCTCTGCTTTGTCCAGTAGCTCATTACTTAGCGTTGACAATCCAGATATGAAATAGGCAGGACCAGCTCCTCTTGTTGCCTCACACTTTTGAGTCTTCAACTACCACTTCCCAGATGCAGAGCTGCAGAGTTTTCTTAGACAGAACTTGTTGTCTCTTTCCAGCTGAAACTGTTCCTCTTTATGTGAACTAAGTACTCATTGACTATGAATAAATATTCATCCTGACCAAAATGAGAGAAAGCAGTCTGAGCATGACTTCAGAAGCTGCAGGACTCCACTGGGAAAAGAAGGTTCCTGCTTCATTAAGTTATTGTGGTGAGAATGTGTTTTATTTTGAATATTCACGAGAGATTCTTGTGGTAAAGAATATATACATAACATGAGTGTTACAGACTGATCTGGCATGCTCCCTGTGCACCTTCAGTATGTTTTTAATGTAGACTTTATGGATGTAGTTTTACTATAACATAGATTCACAACACGATGGAATAGTTGAGGTAGGAAGGGACCTTTGGAGATCCTCTTGTCCAGCCACATTACATGCCACTGAGGCACATCTACACCAGTAAGTGCAGGGAAAGTCTTGGCCCGCCTTTGCTCCATGGATGGGCCAAGAAACCTGAGCTGTCAGCACATGTGCTGACATTAATACCAGGAGAGCTGTGCAGCACTGAGTGAAACATAAGCTGCCACAGACACAACCACTCCCGAAAAGCAGTGTAGGTGTAAAGGTACCCCACAGTAGCCGGGTGGTTATGCTGCTCCTGCGTCTCAGCTGAAGGGCCAACAGCAGCTGCAATGTTAGATTTCTTGGCTCAGATCTTAACTAGTGGGGCTCCCTGGTGCTCTCTGTTACTCTGGGTAAATGTGCTTTCCCTTTCAGCCGTGTATTGCATTAGGCAGCCTTCTTGGAGAGGACTGCTGCTGCTCCCTCTGCTTGAAAGGATCCATATTAAGTTCAAATTAAAGACTTTTTACAAGATATTTACAGAAACAAAGGCTATGAAGGGTAGAGTCTGATGATACAGGATCTGAAAGATATTTCTAGTATTATAAAGGATCTTAATGTTCCATAAGAACAGACTAGATTATTTTTTTTTCATTGTAGGAATTAGTACGAGGAATTCTGTATTCTAGGCTATGCTGGTGATCAGATTATCATAATACTTCCTTTTGACCTTGAGATATGTGAAGCCAAAAAAAAAATATTATTGATAAAAATAATTAAAAAAATCATCAAGAACGTAGGCTGGAATCTATGTGGCAAATTTTCTTCTCTAGGTGATTTGGAGATCACATATGAATGTGAAAGTAGAGACATTGTTTCAAAGAGGCAACAAGTCCCAACAGCATGATTCTCACTTAATGATTGTGATTTGTGGCAACTAAACCCTGTTCTTTTCAATGGCAAATACTGGCTTAATTTTCTCAGCATTCCTGAAAACCAAGCCTCAGTGGGAAGCATTCTTTATGTTGTGCATTTTTACATTTGCTGTTGGATACCTTCATGGCTTTCTAAATTTTCACCTACATTGCTATGGAGACCACTAAAATTGGATTATCTTTGCTGAAGGAAATACACAACATCACCTTAGTGTGAAGAAATTAAATATTCTTGCTTTTGCGTGCTGTGTGCTCCAAAACCTGGTTAACACTGTCAACTTAGAACCACCCCTACTGGGACATTTTGCTGGGAAGTCAAATGTCATTTATGACTTAAATTCCATTACTATACTGATTATTCACAGCAGTGAAACTTTATACACAGCATGATATGAAATATTTAGTTTTAGAACTCTGCCCATAAGGAAATGGAAAGATACAACCTACTGTAACACTCAAGAGTCTATAGTGATTTCACCAGGCCAGGATCCTATGTACTTCTCTGAGATTCTTGCTGTTACCAACAGGAAAAGCCTGTGAGCCAGATAAATGGCCTCTCCATGCCCTACGTTCCCTGTCTATAACCAAGAAAGGATTCAACCTTCTTCTTCTGTGACTGTTTGAGGTCTGAAGATGAAAAACAATCTATAAAGATGTTTTTAAAGAGATTCATAAGCTCTGTGAGAGTTTTAGTTCTCCAAACTCAGTCTCTGGCAACGTCACTGGAAAAAGTGAAGGTTCACATTCCTCAAGGAGTTTGCCCTCGGCAATGGAGATGGGAAGGGATTTCTCCATTTGCATATCTGTGGGCCTTGTGTATATGCTCATACTCACTCATGCCCTTCATTCCTAGGAGGAGACACTTTGCTACTTGCTTTTATCTGAAATACCTTGTAGTTTAACAGAGACAAACCGCAGACCAAAAGGGGATGAAGTTGGTGGGTAAAAAGCTTGAGCTTGTCCCCTGTAGAAAGACACCTTTGAAAAGTGTGCTGAGGAAGCTGCTGGAAATCTAACATCTGCTTGAGTTCTTTGTTCCCTTAAGTAGGCAGCAGATGTGCCCTCTTTGCAGCTCTGCACTGCTGTGAGGTTCCACAGAGCTTCTCTTTTGCTTAAGGTCTCTATCTGATAGAACAGTCAGCATTGTCACTTTTCTAGTGGCTGCCTGCATACAATTCCATGGGCAGTGACTTTTGTCATTTCTCTCACTGCCATTATTGACTGTCTGCTGCTATCATGTTATCTTGTGGCACGGCTTGAGTCCTCCAAAACCAACGTGGAACAAATTGTTCAGAATGAGCCACATTTAAGCTGGTAGCACTCTTGGTTTACTGTTTTTCCACCTTGTTGGCCTACCGTAAAAACCACTCAGAACGTGCAATTCACTTACAAATGATCCTGATGTAAATGGAGAAGTATCCAAATCTGAAAGGTCGCTCATCCTTGAAATCAGCACAATTGATCTTATATAGCTTGCTGTCACATAATACTGTCATGTCCCTGAGACATGACCTGATAATGCACTTGCTCTCTGAAGCATGTTACCTTAAATAATAGTGCTCAAAGAATTGATTTGTTAAACAGCATTTCAGACACTGATTACACCAGTGTAAAATGACATCACATACACAGTAAGCCTCCTGACATATATCACTGAAAGTTGCCCTGTAGGGAACTAGGAAATGTCTAGGCATTTCTTTGCTTGGTATCCCACGCTGCGTAAAACTTTGTCCACCTGTGTTGAGTACTAATGGGGGCCAGAATATAAAAGACTGCAAAAAAACACAAGCACAACAGCTGAAAAAAGAGACCAAAAAACCCTCAGCCCAAAACCAACCCAAATTCATCACGAGACATGGATTTTTATGTGTTTTATGCATAATGATTTGTGTAACAATTACATAAAGCGGAATTTTTGCTGACTAGGAATACGAGTTGTGGCATAGCTCCATTACTGATAACAACATACACGTTGCATTTTGATTTGCTGTTTTTAACAACAGTGTTTTTGTAGACAAGGTGATCAAGCCATATATGGATGCTCTAGAGGTAAATTAGAAAAAAAGCACCAAACCAAAACAAATAGTCTTGTACACCTGAAAGCTTTCCTTTTTAACAATTCTACTTGTCAGTCTAAAAAGACACCTCTCTACTAGTTTCATATTTGTGTTAATCAATTTAAATTTCTCTTTTTTTTTTTTTTGCAAATAGTTTCTCAATGTTGTATTTTCTGAATGTTCTCTCTTTTTTTTTTTTTTTAATAATTCCAATTTAACATAGTAGAAAGGAAAATGAGATTAAAAAAAAGGGAGGATGAGATGAAGAAAATGTGCTTTAAAATCTCAAGAATATTCTGAAAAGAAATCTTTGTGGTCTTCCCCTGTTAGTCAAAGACAGTGAACATTACTTACCCTGCATGGGAATGATTTAAATAACTAAAGCTGAAATAAATTTATAGAACATTAAGCCAAATTCTTTTCTAGTTTAAGACTCATTTATCTGAGAGCTGGTTTACCTCTTTTCATATTAAAAAAATAGCATAATATATAAACCCACTTACCTGTGGAGGAAGGCTAATATAAGTAAACTGTCCAGTTGCTGTTGGCAAACCATCAGCCGCTCGTAGAAGTGGTTCAAGCAGGGGCTGCTGTCTTAATTTTTCTTGTGGTAGTGCCCGTTGCCATTTTGTGATGATTACGTAGACCTTCTCCTCGCAGCACCAGCATACATTTTCTTGGAGTTTGGCACTTAGGTTGTTGTCAGAAGAATAGCTGTCTCATCTACAATTTTCCCATCAATGGATGCATAGATTTACAGTTAGTGCAGCCACTCAAGGAAAAAAGACATTTATTGAAACCCACCCCCACCTTGTGAGTTAGCAAAAAGGCTAAAATTCTGAACAGTGGGTTAATTTTTCATGTGATCAGATACACATTGCTAAGTGTTGAATTCCCAGGAAGTTCAGCCAAAAATCACCTGGAAATTTGGAGGCTTAGCCCTTGAAAGAGTAGTCAGAATCATTGCATTACAGGTAGAAGTGTGAAAAAAAAAAAAAATATGTGGGGGAGATTTCTTCAAAAGTAAAATTAACAGGAGTGCAGCACATCCCCTTTCAGTAATTTCCTCAGTCACACCCTGGTTTCAGTGCCTCGTTCAAGCTGCAGCCTGATACACTCTTATATCCTCTGCTCCTCCACCATGTTCCACCATGTTCCTGCTGCAGTAGCAATAAGAGCAACAGCAATATGAGTTGTCACTTCTTTTTTTCTTTAAATTACGTGATAAATGTTGCAGTAACTTCTCACGGGGGGAGCACCAATCACTGTTTCTGCTTAAGAATCCAGTTGACGTAGACACCGAAGGTGCTCATTTAATGACTGGTATCAGCAAAGTTACCCCAGGGATGAGTTCAGTTCTTATTTTCTGTAACGTTAGTTGCCTCTAGTTGAGGAGAAACATTTCTAATTATCTAAAGCACAACACAAAGGAAGAATACTTTTTTTTTCCCTGTTTATGCGTAGCTATGTGTCGTAGATATATTCACATATAGTAATACACCACAGAGTGGTCATGCAAAGCTTCTTCTCCATTACTTTAGGCTGTTAAACAGATGCAGCCAGAAGAGTAACAGAAAATTGTAAATGTAACCTTTAGAAGCACTTTTGCTTGGTTAGTTGGACTTATATAGGATGGATGATATAGGAATTAGGTTTTCTGTTAAAACACTCGGTGATAATTGTGGGTTAATTCTGCTCACACAAGTGTGGAACAGCAATCTTTCTGTGAGAGAGTAACCAAATCAATACTTATTACAGAAACCCTAAAATCTGTATCTATGGAAAACATCAAGCTCTTCTTGTCTCAAATGAGTATCAAACCCCACCATCCCCAAAACAGTAACTATTTATTTTCTGTATTTTCAGTGGGGTTGTTTTAAGCTGTTTCTCAAAGGGTTTTCTTAGCAGTTTTCCAGAGCTGGTGATTGTAAGGGCACAGCTCATCAGAGCAGGGCTGCAAATGCTGTACAAGGTGCCCTTACTTTCTCGCCCATCCTTATAACCAGACCATTTCATTGGTGAGAAATGCTCACAGCTACAGAACTAACTTGCTAAGTTGTGCTGGTTTTACTAGTGTACAGAATCTTCCCTGAATCTTTACTCATAGCCTTGGCTGGGCTCCTCTTCCCCCATAGTCAGGTCTGTCCTTAGCTGACTGTTAAGACTGTTAAGTACTGTTTCAGTACTTCTGTGTTCCAAAAATATTATATTACTCCTTTGCCTAGAAAATGTTAGGTTGTTTGATGTTTTATCCAGCTAACACTGCAGGATACTCTCCCTGCTTATTCTTGGCTGATTGATGTTTTAATTTCAGTAATAATCACCCTTGTGCCCGGTATCATCCAACACAGAATTTAAAATTCACTTCAGTAAGTGCTTTTTTTCATTATGTTTATTACATAAGATCTTGACAGACAAGTACAGAAAATTATTTTACTTTATTATCCTCTTTTCTCTCAATCAGATGTATTCCTTATTTAAATTTTCTAAACTATTGAGGATTCTTCTGAACATGGAAACTGGAAACTTGTGAAGTTCTCTGGCTACCTTCTCTACTAAAAAGGAATTAGAAATTATTTTAATTAGCTACCCTTTAATCTGTAGTAGAGTACTTTCTGAATGAGGAATTGTCCCTGTATCATGCATAACATGAATAAGTTGTTTAGAAAGTGCACAAATTTGTGCAAAATCTGGCATAGCTGTAACAATAAGGACAAGATATTTAAAAATGTAGAAAATTAAATGCCATATATAAATCACATACATTTCAAAATAGTCTTGCTTCTCAACAATTCCAATATAATTTTAAAGCATTCTTGTAGACTTCGTGGACCAGTTTTCCTTAGTTTGTCTGTACAGCTGCACCTTGTGAATGGACTAATAAACTATGAATAAAAAAGGGTTTGAATACTGAACAAAAACTTGTAACTATTATTAGCATGGTTTTCATAAGTTATATTCATGCTACTTTAGAGTTACATGAAACTTAGAAGCTTCTAAGATGAAGAAAATGCATTCCTCAAATTCAGTGACATACCACCACTGCGCCTCTCTCTTTCTCTCTCTTTCACCCCACTGAAGAATCTTCTCTTTTTAGGAATTTTGTCACATTTCTTCTCAGTCATTTTTTAACATAAGACTGGACCTCCAATTTCTTGACCTGTTAAAATGGTAGCAGCATTTACCTCATTTTCCTCCATCTTACTTACTTACTTCGTGCTATGGATGCCTATTTCTGTTTGTTCCGCTTGGAAAGTTTGTGAAGCACAGCTGTATCACAGAACTTTAAATAGCACTTTTCCTGCAGAGATTCTTAGTCACATTTTAAGAGAAGAAATTACAAAACTGGATTAGTTCTTAAATCAGAGAAAATATTTATTTACAGACATGTAAAAATTATGGTACAACATTTTAAAGAAAACTGTAATGAACCATTAATCTGGTCTACATGGGCAAACCCTGAATGTTTTAACTGTAACTTGCAGTGGCACCTGTTAAAAATATGACTGCTTACAAGATTGCAGCTATCTACATAGTTTAAGTACAGTGATTTTTCAGAACTAAAAATGGATCTACAGAGAAAACTAATAAGAACTGCAACAATATGTAATACAAGAGTTTACAAAAGTAAAAATATTTTTTCTTGATCCAAACTTTAAAGCTTTTTAGTAAATATTTTCCATTCATGCAGCCGCACAGGTTTGAAACATGTATCTGAAATACACAGAATGTATAGGTCTGTGTAGAAAATTAATTGATTTAATTCTGGATTGTCCATAAAGGACTTTATAAGAATGTTGACTATCCAAACTGAATGACAAGATCCTTTACGTCCCCTGTCCTTCCATATTGCAAGGGATGGGCAATTTTTTAAAAAAACGCCTAACAGAAAACACCCATGTGAAACAAGTATAGGCAATGATGGCAAACAAGACTGAGCATACTGCATACATGAAAAGCAGAGAACTATCAAGCTCTGTTGAAGCTACCAGCATCCTCAGCAGTGATTAAGAAAATTAAGAAACCTTGCTGGTAATCAACCACGCTGCACAACAAGCTTCTCTTCTGGCAGATGAAATAGTGCCTCATGGTGGTATCAGAGGTGTCTTTTTGTGTTCAAAATGCATTCAGGAGTTAAGCTGTGATGTGAAACAGTGTCAACATTAGGACGGTGCAATCATTTATGTGAATATATAGTCTATGGGTAGCGACCGAAAAGAATTTGTAAAACTCTAATAGAGTGCTGTCTGTGATTATTAACTCGTTCAGAATGGAAGAAAGTGGTGAAGAGGTGCTACACCTAGCTGTTTCTCGTACATAGTTTATTAACACTAAGATCAGAACTGATCTCCTTGGATGGCATTCTGCATCTTTTAAGTCAGCCAACACGTCTACATAATCAAAATGGGCAAAATGCCCATACAGCTGCTAAGGTTTAGAGTTCCTTTTTTTTTTAGCTGTCAGTCAAAGATGGAGATTCTTTTTACATTTTTACAGTTAAAATAGATCACAACCTATGATACTAGATTTCTATCTATACTAATAGATAGAAAGTGAAGAAATATTTCACCCTTTGATTTGACCGAACATTTCACTTACATAGAAGTAGTAATAGGTTTTGCTACACTTTTCTGGGAGAGTCAGCCTTGGTGGATTCTGAAGCTGCCAGTCTTTATGCTCAGACATAACTACTTGTACTATTCTTTCCTTAATTAAGTAGCTAGGTACTACTCAGCACTTAGGTAAACCGTGTAACTTCACAGATAATCAACACTCTAAATATAAGATACACAAATCTGAATGCTATGTTACATAATCTCCCAGGGAAGTAAATTCCCACTCAGTAATACATAATTAAATTCAAATTTATGCTCTTCTTCCAAATGTTTGAAGAATATCAGTTCTTTGATGACAGTCCCCATGCTGGAAACCTAACTGGAGACCTTGAGCTCCCACCTCCTCATACCCCTACTGTTTCAGGTAACCTATCATCTCAGAAACTTCTGAGGTTTATAGAAATTGAAAGGTTGATCTATTGAAGAGTCTTTCTGATACCTTTATTTTTCTCTTGCTTTCCGTCTGAAGAGAATGATTGAAAGGGCAAGGCAAGAGTTCGTCTTTGTGATGCTGGATGATACCAAATACCCCGGCCACAGGTATCAGTGGATATCAGGGCTCTGTGCTGCAGACTGGCACACAACTGGGTCTGCTCTCCATTTGACTGTGTAAGCTACTTCCTAAATTAATATCTTTCCTTTTTGAAAGGCTGTAGCTATTGAATATTTCCACCACCCGCCCACCCCACAATCACTTTAAAAACATATCTCTTTCTATGGGACTGTATCTCACATGAGGCTGTAGATAAATATTTATTCCGTGTTTCATGTCATCTGCAGTGCTAAGGGAGGTCTAGTTTTGGGATGGTGAATAAATTGGTACTTTCATTAGAGAAGACCTTGTGCCCATATCATATCTGCTTTGATACCCTTAATATCTCAGTAACGCAAGAGAAATAATGCATCCATTCTGTTTGAAAGGAAATATGATTTATTAAGAAATTCTATACTGAGATTCCCCCTACAACATTTGTAATAATTAATTATTTCAACTGGAGGCTTTTAGGGGTGCTTTAGGGATTCAGGAGTGGAAAGCCTACTGCCAGAAAACAAATCAAAAAGTAATCGGTAGGCTAACTCAGGCTGTCAGATATTGACAGTCTCTAAATAATTTACTTGGCTAGACAAGAGACTGACTGTCATGTAAATTTTCCATATGGTAACAAGAAATTGCCTTTAGAGACTTGCAGGAAGAACAGCTGTAACTGTCTGGTGAATGACATCACAGACAGTCCTTATCTGAAGAAAGGGATTTACAGGAGGACCCAATTTACAGTTTGTAAAGGATTGCTCTCTTATTTGGCATTTGCACTTTTTAGCAGCTATCCCTATTAGTAAACATAATTATTTCCAATGACAAATATAATAAATAAAATAATGGAAAATACCATACAATATATTTAATTGTGATCTCATTTGAATTAAGCTGTAAACAAAGAAGTGCAATATCACCTAACTCTAAATATGGTAAAACAGTAAAACATGCTAATCATAAAAATAGCTTTTAGAAATATACATTTGTATACAGTGTTTCCCACACCTGTTAAATATGTCCTTCATATTGTTATGATACAGTACATTGGCCTTTAAGACATCAAAATTAAAAAAATAATACCAATAATCAGCCAGAGAAAAACACATTTACAATCTAAACCATAAAAATCTGACAATTGTACAGCTTCGAACATATAAGAAATGGAATTTCTAATATTTAAACAATAACGTCCATTTTAATAAGTAAATTGAGTTTTCATACAAATTGAATCAAAGGTGTTGCTAGCCAGTAAGAAACCGCAGTTCAGAACTTTCTATGGGGGAGTCAGAGTTTCTCTTCTTAGTCTTCAGGAGGTTAACTCATGACATCTCATCACTTGATCTGTAGAAACTGAGAAATGAAATGTTCATTTTAGTATGAAGGCACAGAATTTCCTCCAGAAGAACCTCAAAAGGAAACCAAGACAACTGGGAAAAAGAGGGAAGAGAACTATGACCAAACTTTCTCATTAATCAATCAAGTATCAATATCAATCAGACTTCCTCACCTGCGAGGGCTAAAAGCAAAGTCATGTACCTCCAGCAGTGGAGGTAAGTTAGACTGCATGGCCCAAAATAACCACGGTGAATCAAGCAAGAGCTGTTGAGGCTGAAGCATGCTTCCCCTCAATAATGCTATGTGAACATCTGCTGAATAATTTCTGGTTTAGCAGCAGAAAATAGAAGACTGCATCTTAGCAATGAAATGCTTTCTTTGCATAATACCAGTCAATCTAGATAAATGGTATGTGGAATTCTTTGCTTCAGTCCTGTAGCAGTATTTACATACGTTATTCCAGACCATTTACATTGACTCTGTGCTTTCAAGAATGCTTATAGTTACCAGATTAGTGGTCCTTTCCTCAATGGCTTTCCTTTTGACGTTGTCTGCTTTATTATTGTTCATGTGTACGTGTGCTGTAGGCTTTAATTGCATATAAGTTGATTTCTTTTGCTGTTTTACCAGCCACAGTGTGAAAATGGCAAAAATTCAGTGCCAGCCAATGCTTCTGAGGGTGTGGGATAAGGGCCCAACTTGCCTTGAGACAGGAGTACATCTAATTTAGCACACCTCAGGGGAAAGGTTATGTTTGCAATCATGAGATTCTTGTGGTCTCTAGGAGATCCACTGAGCTGGCAGCCAAACGGCTGAAGGAGGGAGTCTTGTGAAGATAAGATGGCCCTGTTTCAGCTAAACAACAAAAGCAAACAGCTTTGACATAGATTTTTGAAGGCTATAGTGTCCAAGTGAAGACCTTTGCCTAATTAATGGCAAAATTAATATTAAAGTGTTCACTTCTAAATATGGCAGTGAGCCTAACATATATGACTGTTCCTCAGCTCTCCACCCAAATTATGTGAAATGTCACCTAAAAGGCAGGGACAGATGGGACCAGAATATATAAAAAAAAAAAAAATCACAAGGGGAATACTTCTCTCGGGGACAAAGACTGAAAGTTTATCAGACATGGCTGACAGGCTGTGCTCCTCTTCCTCCACCCAAGACAGGGACACCTTCTTGGTAAGAATTGTGCTTTCAACATTTGGTATACCTTTTCTAGCATTACCGTATTAACGCTATCACTCTGGCCTGTGCTTCGGACTGCTTCAGATCTTACCTGGGAATTGCTAACTTGAGCTCAATAGTCCTTTCACAGTTAGTGCATTTATCAACAGCAATGCCAACCTACTCTATCGCTTTAATAACTCAAACCTATCTATCTGCTTTTAACTTTTAAACTGTCTCAGTGCAAGCCCCTGGCAGGACTCTGAGACGGAACTCTTAAACCTGCTTTTTAACTTTGTGAAATGGCTCCAGTACAAGTCCCTGGGGCTCTGGCAGGCAAATATCACACTCTTACCCGCGTCGCAATGGAGGGTCATTCTTCCAGCAGAGGCTGGAGGCAGGATGCATCTAAAACCAGAGAGTCCTGCTATATGAACTATTAGTGCTACCAGCTTCAACTAGGCATCTAGTGGTGCTGCAAGGAAGCATGACATACCAGCTCCACCTACCCACAGAAAAACTGACACCACTTTGCCAATCATCTGTTTGGAAAACTGACAGCAGAAAAATGTTATCAATCAGAAGTAGAGGATTTCATTTTTTTGTGAGAAATTTTCAACCTAAGGGTTTTTTTTTTATTTTTGACAGGAAAAATATCTTTCAGACTATTTCTTCTTCACTTTTTTTTTTTTTTTTTAAGTTTCATAACTGAAACTGAAAACAGCTGACAAAACCTGGTGCACTTCTGATCAAAATCTGAAAAACTTCCAGCTGTTCTTTTCAGCCAATTTTCTCTTCCTTCAGTGAGTTTTAATTCTGTCTTTTTCTCCCCCAGAAAAAAAAAGGGACTATTTCTGTTAAAATTTCCATTTATTGAGAACCTGTTTTTCCAGTGAAAAAGTTTTCATTAGGAACTTCAGAGTCTCTGCAGGACTGGCCTTCTGCCCTTTGAAGCAGTAAGCCATCAGATTTCCCTGTTATTGCAAGGGGAGCACCAGATTTCTAGTTGTACTCTTCACAAGTAACCAGGAACAGGGAGGAATGCTCATGTGAGAGAACCCAGAACATCCTTATTTCAGTTAAAACATCCTGAAACTGTTATTGTCTACTTACAAAAAAAAAATAAAAAAATCTTCATCTCTCCTATTTTTAGCTCCTGGTCACTGGACAGACTTAACTATATGAAATAGATTTTTTAATTCTCCCCTTAAGTCTGAGAAAGGTCTAATGATTGTTAAGTAGCTATTCATCTCATGAGAAGTAAAAAGAAATCTCTCCCATTGTACATCCTATTAGCTCCACAGAGACTTCCTCTTTTCTAGCCTTTTCTTCACCTGTGCTTTGCTGTTCCATTATGCCGTTGTAAAAATCAATAATTATGCAAGGAAGAAAAGAGACAGATTTTCAAGTTATTTATCATAGCTTTTCCCCTGCCATAAACCTTTGAAGCATTTACCTGTCACTAGCACTAAATAGCTTCATAAGGTTACTATTATGAAATGTTACTGGTGACCATCTGGATCAAGTCATTAATGCTGCTTTGCTGTCGTTTAGAAACAATGACAAAAATTTATCAACCCCACCAGTCCAAGATCTGTGTTCTTCCTTCAATACATGGGCTTGTGATTTGCCTCTTAAAGCAAATAATCTTAAAGGCTGAGAGGAAACTTTAAAAACTGAAATAGTCAAGTTTTTATTTTCCATAGAATAATAGCAACCCAGGGCTATGATTAATCTAGTGTAATACAGTACTAATTTTATTCTATTTCTTTCTTCTGAAGAGTGTGTAATTTATCAGGTGGCTTTATGGTAGTGCTGATGATATTAAAAAACCTCATGATGAATAATGTTTTTTATAATCTTTTCATTTCCTTCCCCTTATATATAAAAAAACATCCTGACACAACAAAGATGAGCTGAATTAGATTTAAGCCAGCAATACAGTTTTCATTTGATGTAGTTCTAACAGAAAACCACTTTGGAATGGGTGATTTGAGCATAATGCATTTTAAGAATTGAATAACCCAACTGAGCCTATAGTCTTGGCAGCCATAGACAATATCAAAGAAACAGTATATACTGTCCTAATTGCCATCAGAATCTCTGACAAAAGTTGTAGATAGGTTATGGAATATTTATTAGTTCATTTTCCACTTTAAACTATTTCTGCTGTTTTTTTCCCCCATCTGGATGGCTTATTGAGCATGAGCTTGTCTTGATTTAGACCCAGCCAGGAGCTGAGCAACACATGGCCACTCACTCACCCCTGTCCTCTCCTCCCTCACCTCTCCCTCTCCCCTTCCTTCCTCCATGAGAAGAAAGAAGTCAAAGGAGAAAAACTGCAAAACCCTGTAGGCTGAGATAAAGAGGATTTAACAGAACAAGGCATTCACAACGCTGGCCCTCACACTTTCACTACTTCAACCTGCAATTGTAGCTGATTGCTTTGAATGCATCTGATACTCACTCTAAACTGCTCTCTGTACACCCGAGAGCACCGAGTCCAGGTCTATGGATGCCACTACTATGTCCTTTAGAATGACATCCTCTGTTTCATTTCTAACTTTTTTTTTTCTGATTATGAAATGCACTTTCTGGACAGCCAAGGAAGTGAAAAACTGAATCTGTTTGTAGAATAGACTTTTAAAAAAAAAATAAAATCCAACCAACCAACCAACAAATCTTAATTAGACGTCATGAGAAAAATCAGAATGCAATACAGTAAGTAGTAGTGCAAATTGCCATTCTGTTTACTTGCTGTGTCTAACTCAAGACAATATCCTTCCTTTCTGTTAAGCAGGCAGCTCACACTCGCTGCAAAACCCAGCAATTTATGCCTGTAAGGTACCAAGGGGCCATGTGCTTCTATTGGCTTTTACTTTCATCCTCATGAATGGGAATCCACAGCAATGAACAGGGCTTACCAAAGAACCTTCAATTTTTGTTTGCATTGACTCCACAGCTGCGTTCATTTGAGATGCACTTTGCGCTTCATCCCTTGATTTAAAGCCTGAAATCTCTGATTAAATAACACAGTTATAGTGATGATTTAGTAGAATGCCTCCACATGAAATGTAAACACTGAGTTTGGTAGGTGTTAGCAGGTGAAGGTGAATGTATATTATGGGTTTGCTGTTGTCATTTGTAACACTTGTAAAACATGAGAGACAAAACGATGGCACTAAAGCAAAACTTTTCATAATGAGCTAGCGACAGAATATTCACTGCATATAGCAAATATGAGGAATTGTACAGTTTGGTAAATATATTAAAGGCAGCAGTTACATCTTCTTTAAACCTTTCTTCAAATGATGAACCCTAATTATTATCTTCTGTGCTCTGTCAATCATACTTTAATTGCTGAAAGCACTACAGGATCGTTTTTCTGTTCAGTGAACGGTTTAATTGCTTTGAAGTGTTAGTACTTATGTGAGTACGCATAAGAATGGCTGTTTTACTCATCAGTGAAAACAAACTTCTCTCTTCTTTGTATTAAAAAGCTCTGTTTCACTTGTTTGGCTAATAATAATCAGCAGGAAGAATGTGATAGCCCTATCAAGTACTGATTTGTCCCCTAGACCAACATATCTTTCTCAGAGTTTGGTGTAAGCAGATTTGTAATGAATAGTGTTAGTTGTAGTGGTGGAGACAGGACCTAATATTTGGAGAGTGCCAGTGAGAACGTGCTGCAGTTGAGATGATGGTCAGTTGTGAGGCTGAAGGAGTGAATTTAGGATTAGAGTCACCGTGGTGATTTGAAAACTTTGTTGAGAGGGGCTGTGAGGGGAGCAAGGAGGAGGAGGGAAAGAAGTGGGTCTGTCCGCCTTACTTTACTCTGCAGGTTTTCTCCTATTTGAATGTTTTTGCAGCAAAATCTTCCTCTATAAGGTTCTTTATAACAGTAGAGAAGACTCAGGGATGAGTGGTGTAGTTTCTGGTGATGGTGGAAGGGATCCGAAGCTGAAGGCATTGGACCTTCTGCAGAGTGTAGGGTGGGCTGCAGGATCTTCAAGAAGGAGAATGTGGAAGAGGTGGAAAGGTGGTGCTTTTGCAGAACTCACTGCCCTGAAGCCTTTATCCAAACGCACTCAGAAGGCTACCCCATGGTGAAGCTGTGCTTCCACAACTAACTCCTTATTTCATATTCTGTCTTGGCCGATAAAGCCAAACCAAACGCAGTTAAGACCTCACTGATGCTGTCCGCAGAGTTCCCTCAGCTCATACCAGTGTGCCTTGAAAGCAACTCAACACCTTTTTGAGACCCAGTGCCAAATATAGCAACCCTGAATATGAGTGGATATTCATGGAGAATTCCCAGAGATATGAATCTCATTGGAGACCACTGGGTGCTTTCTACTTCTTGGGATTGAACCTGTTCCATGAGAAGCAAGTCTGTTTGAGTCCCAGCAGGATCCTTCGTAAGCATTCTCCTTTATCATTCTGAATGCTACAAAGGAGGTGGCTTTAGGATGCAGGGTGCTGTCAAAAAGCTGTAGAATAAAATTCCTACTGAATTTTACCCTGCCACTTGTGAAAAGTAGGAATCCCTAGAGTGAGGTGGTGGTCCCATTAGTATAGATGCTGAAGGTCATAGTTCTTGTCTACCAGTGCTGGGGCTGCAGGTTTGAACAAATGTACAAATGAACCCTGAGGCCACTCACTACATCTATACTTTTAAGTAGTGTATTCTTAAAATATATGAAAGTAAGGAGCTTACTAGAACGATCTTAAACTAATTACACAGAATTTAACTTTCCCAGTATTTCCAAATTAGAGTGTAGATAGGTATCAAAACCCACAGTGCACCCATGCAGGAAAAAGAAATTGTATGCAATGATAGCAATGAGATCAGGAGTGTCCTACATAACCAACAGAGACTTTTCAGTCACTTGAAGGCAGAAGTTTTACTCAACATAAAGAACAAGCAGAGTGAGGTAAAACCGAAATTAATAGAGAAGAAATGTGGAGGATAGCTTGCTGGAGGAAACAATTGGGAGCCTTTAGTGTGAGATGACAGAGATTCTGGGAAAGCTTAGAGTAAATGAGAGGGAGGAGGAGAGGGATGAGACTGACAATGATGCGTAACGGATACTTAAAAGATGACAGTAGCCTACTAAATTAAGACAGTCAATTAAACATAGAAGATTAGAGTTACTTGCAAAAGACTGTTACCTGTGAAAGACTTGGTTTGGGAATGTGATCCAGATGGAAATGACAATAAAAGTTGGCCGTATTTTAAACAGGGTTTGCTTTGTATTTTCCTGCATAATACTTATTTGAATGCAAAGTGCATGCTAGTGCATAACATTTTTGCTTTATGAAGATTTCAAGAGACGTTCCTTTAAAAATAAAAATTGCAAAGCAAAATGGTGGACTCAGTTACATTGTGGTCTGCAAATGGTGCAGAATCATCTAATAGCTGAGAAGGGATTAGTATAACCCTGCAAAGAGGAAGCAGAGAAGAATATAGCCTTTTGATTCTCTGTCTGTTAGGGCTGGAACACAACTTGCTCTTTTTGAGAGACATTTTAAAACTGTACCATACTTTGAGAAATCAATAGCAATGACAATTTGGAAACTCCATATACACATATCTGCATAACAGACTGGCTGAGATGGTATGTGAATAACTCCCAAATCTTCATTTTGGCCGACTGAGCTTGTTTTATTCCTTACTGACCGCTTTTTTGTTGAAATGGCAATTACAGTTCTATCACCTTCTAAATAACTTCCCTTTCTGAGGTCCATAAATGCTTATGTACAGATAAATTCAATCTGCCTTTCATGTTTTGGCATTAATCATGCAGAAAATCTTCTTAGTAAAACATTTATATTTTCACAAAAACTGAGACCTTTTGGAATAATTGGGTCACTAACTGCAGTGGCTCTGCAATTTGTATTGAAAAAATAAAAACAGATTTTAAATTTGTGTCTTTTAAAATGGAAAAATAACAACCTTTTGGCTTTGCAGTGTTTACTCTTTTTAGCTGTGTGAAGACTTTCAACAGAAAAATATTTTCTCTGAGGGTTTTTCATTCTGCTTTCTTGAGGCTCAAGAATTCTGATAACGACTGTGAAATGAGTAGGGCCTGCTTGACTAACCTGATCTCCTTTGATGACAAGGTGACCTGTTAGCTGATGAAGAAAATGCTGTGGATGTTGTTTACCTGGCCTTCAGTAAAGGCTTTGACACCATTTCCCACAGGATTCTCCTGGAGAAACCGGCTGCTCATGGCTTGGATGGGCGTACTCCTCACTGGCTGAAAAACTGACTGGATGGCCATTCAGAGTGGTGCTGAATGGAGCTAAATCCAACCGATGGCCAGTCACAAGTGCTTGCTATGGGAGCTGGTTCTGTTTAATAACCTTATCAATGGGCTGGACGAGGGGGTTGAGGATACCCTCAGCAAGTTTGCTAACGACACCAAGTTAGGAGGGAATGTTGATCTGTTTGAGGACAGGGACCTCTACGTAGGGACATGGACAGACGTGGTCGATGGGCCAAGTCAAATGGGATGAGGTGCAACAAGTCCAAGTGCTGGGTCCTGCACTTGGTTCACAACAACCTCAGGCTACAGACTTGGGAAAGAGTGGCTTGAAAGCAGCCCAGTGGAAAAGGACCTAGGGGTGTTGGTGGACAGCTGGCTGAGTGCAAGCTGGCAGAGTGCCCAAGTGACCAAGAAGGCCAACAGCATCCTGGCCTGCATTAGGAATAGTGTGGCCAGCAGGACTAGGGGAGTGATTGTCCCACCTGTGCTTGGTACTGGTGAGGCCACACCTCAAATACTGGGTTCAGTTTTGGGCCCCTCACTCCCACAGAAGGACCTTGAGGTGCTGGAGCATGTCCAAAGAAGGGCAACAAAGCTGACGAAGGGTCTGGAGCACAAGTCTTGTGAGGAGGAGCTGAGGGACCTGGGGTTGTTTAGCCTGGAGAAAAGAAGGCTCAGAGGAGACCTTCTCATTCTCTGGAATGACCTGAAAAGAGGTTGTAACGAAGTAGAGGTCAGTCTGTTCTCCCAAGTAACAAGTAATAGACCAATAGGAGGCAGGTTGTGCCAGGGGAAGTCTAAATTGGATATTAGGAAAAATGTATTCACAAGAAGGGTTGTAAAGCACTGGAAGATGCTGCCAAGGGAAATGGTGGAGTCCCCATCCCTGGAGGTATTTAAAAGATGTGTGGATGTGGTGCTTAGGGATGTGGTTTAGTGGTGACCTGGCTGGGCTGGGTTCATGGTTGAACTTGATGATGCCAAATATCTTTTCCAACCTAAATGATTTTATGATTCTGCGAGTGTTTTCTAGGTGAACTAAAGCTATTTACTTTCAAAGACTGACACACCAGGAAAAATGTGTGATGCACGGCAATTACTTGATTTCAGTTAAATCTAAGAAATTGAGGATTAAGCTGATAGGCTCAAATCCATAGCCAAGCACAGACCCAATGGCTGGCCTGAGATTTCAGTGTCCCAGTGAGACCCTAGAAAACACCAGTGTTCCCTCTTACAGCTGCTTTGGTATCTACATAAGGTTACTATTCTGATATCTGTTCTCCCTACACAGGACTGGGGAACATTGGTTGCCAATGAGTGAACCAAACCCAACCCAGCACTTTTCACAAGTCATCCAAAGTCTACTGGAGTCAACCAAAACACAAGGAGGTAAACGAAGATCAACTGACCAGTATTAGTGAAAATTACATTGACAACAATATTCACAGATGGAAACTGAAATCCGTCTTCACATTTAAAGTGTTGAATTACTTCAATTAAATCTGGCATTTCTTTACCAGCCAGAAATTACAGCAAAAATCTTGCAATCTTTTTTACAAGCTGCCATCACTCCTCTCCTGAAAAGGGAACTAGGTTTGCTTCTGGTTGGGAAGTGTTTGTCCGTCCTCATTTCTGTGCTGCACTCATAGGTTGACTCTATGCTCATAAATTTTTGGCTAGCAAAATCTGTGGAGCTAATTCTGGGGATTTACTTAGAAGAAACGTAATCAGGCCACTAGTACTGAATATTAAGGTCAGTTGCATTATCTCAGAGAAGAATTAATCTAATTTGGGCAAATACTTAGTTTACATGTCTATGAGAAATTTTGGACTGATCTGGTAGCTTTATTTGCCTCTAAATCAATTCACAGGTTGGTTGTTTTTGTTGGTTTGTTTGTTGTTTGTTTGTTTGTTTTAAATTGAGGCACAATGGTTGTTTCTGCCAGTTGAAGCTGAGCAGTGAAATAGTAAAACAAATTCACTGAAGAGCATATTTAATGTTATTTAGTGGGCAAAAATAAATTTTGCAATTTTCTTGACTGGAAAGCATATTCATTTTATAAGTTTAAACCAGGTATTTCAGAAATGTTTCTTTCCTATGTGCTGGGTGTAGGACTAAAGGCACCTATTGGTCGGACTTCAGAGAAGCTGAATTTACATGCACATTTTATCTACTGAGACACATTGCCCACCACATTGCCTCAGTGACAAAGCTGAGAATGGTATCTAACCTTCCTGATTCCCCATCCTTTCCTTAAAAAAAAAGGATAAACAGGAGAAAGAAACCAATATTCTCAAGCTGTTTTGCATTAACTCTGTAAGGTTCTAATGGTCAAAAATTAATTATATTGTTTACATTTTAAATGTTTTACAATTTTTATGCTTTTGAGGTTTATTTTGGTTTGGGGTTTTTTTTGAGTTTTTTGTTTGTTTTAAACTGGGCACTAAATAGAGCAGATTCAGAGGAACAGATGTGAAAGGTGAGGAAATTAAATACCCAATTACAGTCAGGGAAGTCTAGTAGAAAAAGAGACAGAAAGTGGATGCTAACAGTACTTGCATTTTCTGCAGGTTCCTGTGTGATATGTAGGAGACAGAACGTTAATAATTAGAAAAATATTGTGTGGTCAGTCAGAAGTAACCTGGTTAAAACCCTGAACACCACTTAGGAAGCCTTCCTGGGAGAAAGCAACTGCCAGAAAAAGTGGGGAGAAGGACCTGGTAGCAAGGCCTTTACAATGACTCATAAAAGAACATGTGAACAACAAACATATTATGTATTGCATATATTAAATATAACGAAAGGGCTTGTCAGGAAGTTTCTTAGAATTTTTAATTTCATGACACGCTTTTATTCCTTTCTCAACTTTTTCAGCTACAGGTTATTAGATTTACTACAGCTCTGGAAGTTCCTACACATTTGTATCTGGCAGGTGTGCTGCCCCTAATGACTTTCTCAGCTTGCTCAAGTACAAACTTCTTGCACTGATATTTGTCACATGAACACAATCTTTTATCTATTCATCTTAGGAATTAAGAGCTTTGTGATGCTGAAAGCAAAATTTCAATGAAGTCCAAGACGTTCAGTGCACAGAAAAGAGTAATTTTTTCTTGATCTCAATGACATTTAAAGTAATCTAAATAAGAATTCTGGCACAAGGTTGTTTCAGCCACTACCATTAATTAGACGTTTATTTCTTTTTTTCTAAGTAGTACTCTATATAAGTGCACTCAGCAAGCTGCAAATTGTCACAGTAGCTGTTGATCTTTTTGACAAGCCTAATCAGTCTAATTTTGCTGATAATAGAAGAGTCAGTCTGGTCTGCCCTGATGCTATTGACGGAAAAAAAGAAGTATCTAAAAGGGCAATGAAAAATCCAGTTTGATTACAATAATAAATTACTATCAATCCTAACACATAGTCACATATTTGATCAACCTTGCTATCTGATAGGTTCAAAATTGGGCTTATACTACAAGAAATTCATCAGACAAATTCCTTTTCTGTAGATTTAACTCTACTCTTTGCTATTTTCATTGTTGAATTCTCATGCAAAATAATAAAAGTAGAGCAAGTTTCATGGTTTCATACAGATTTGCTATTAAATTACTATAATTTCCCTTTAACTACTTATAGGAGAGGGAAATGTTTTTTATGAGCTTTAGCCAATGTACTAGTTAGTTCCATTTATTTAAAAGTGATTTTCATCAATTACCACAAGAAATATAGCTATTATTATATAATATTTTTTTTTTAACTTTTGCATAATGAAACTCAGTGCAGCAAGAGGATTATCCTGAGTTTCTTGTCTGTGGCAGTTTCAGGTATTTCTGTTTGAAACATAATTCTCTATCAAATATTAGAAACATATCCAGTACATTGAAAACATGCAGAGTAGGGGTGGAGAAACGGACAAGAGTAAGAAATGAAATATCCTTGAGAGGTAAAAGTAGAATCATAAAATGATTTGGGTTGGAAGGAACCCTAAAGATCATCTAGTTCCAACCCCTTGCCATGGGCAGAGACACCTCCCACTAGATCAGGTTGCTCAGAGCCCCATCCAACCTGGCCTTGAATGCTCCCAGGGATGAGGCATCCACAACCTCCACAACCTCTCTGTGCAAACTGTTCCTTTGTCTCACCGCTCACATCCAGCAAAGAATTTCTTCCTAATATCTCATCTAAATCAACCCTCTTTCAGTTTGAAACTGTTGCCCCTTGTCCTATCACTACACTGCCTGATAAAAACCCTTCCCCTGTCTTTCTTGTAGGCCTCCTTTAACTCCTTGAAAGCTGCTATAAGGTCTCCCTGGAGCTGAACAGCACCAGTTGTATATTTCAGGATGTAACTGAAATATACTGAATAGAAAGGCAACCATAATTATTGTTGAAATAACTGCAGTAAATCTACATTGTAACCAGAACTGAGCCTTGCACAGACTTTGTACCTTTCATTTCTGGTATAATTTAACAAAAATGCCTCTCAAGACGTCTCATTAAAGGTGACTCATTACTGTGGAACTCCCATCTAATGCTGGCATAGCTTCATTATTTTTAGTATAGCTACACCAGCATAAAATCACAACATTGCAACCGTGAATATATCCTTCAATTTCCAGCCAGGCATTAACCAGAGTCTGATTTGAGCTAAAACACTGTAAATCTATTATATTTGAAATCATTGGGATCACATGCTCTACCAGAAAACACTGTTTGCTCTGCTGAATGCTTAACTACTGAACCACTGCTGTGTTATTATTATTAGAGTTATTTATTATGGATTGTTGACAGTTTGGCAGAAACTGTTCTTGTCAGGCAATGTAATATAGTTATGAGTGCTTGGGTATAACTCATTCCAATTAATTAGCGTGTTGATATTTTATTAAGCATTAGCTGAAAGTGATTTTTTTTTTTCCAAATCCACAATACTTCAGGCTTTCAGTTAATTAATTGGATGCTGCCTTTGTTTTTTACAAGGGAGTTGTGATGATAAGTAATAGTTCATTTTGAGCCAGTGCTTCTTTGATGATCGATTAGTGCTATTTGAAACAAGTTCAGGGAAGTCACATGAAATGCACTGGGCTTGCAATGTGTCATTCAGCCACTAAATCAGCAGAGCAAGGAAACCACTGTGCATGCTAATTCAGAAGAGCTTTTCCTGCAGGCTCTCAGCCGTGCCATACACTGCTAATGCTACTTCTGTTAAGGAGAAGGCGCTTGTTTTAGAGGCACCGAGGCCAAGTCGCTTCTCAAATATCAAAATGTGTGTTGGATTGTGCGGCAAAGGTGACTTTCCCAAGAGGTGATGTTTGATAACTGCAGCAGATACTTCAAATGCAGCCTGCCTTGAATTATTGTTCAGATGGGCAATTTAGGTATTGTGTCATAAAACTTTTTCACACTTCAACTGAGCCATAACTGCTGTTTGTGGGCCCATATTTAGTCCCTAGAACATGACAAAGCAGGGATAAAAAACATCCTGATCTAAACGGTGGATGAAGAAGGTGTGCAGCTGTTGAATGTGATATGGTTTTGTGTGTGCAGGCAAATGAAGAGGTTAAAGCTTCCTTAAAGCCATGCCTGACTTGACTTAACTCAGACTGCAGTCTAAACTACTTTGCATTTCTTTCCAGTTGGTCTAGGCTGAAAGCAGGCATTAGGACAGCTGCCATCACTCAGTTAATGTGCAGTAACCTGTTCCTCCAAACAGACACTGTGAATTTGATCCTACCACCTAAACCAGCAGCGTATATTCTGCATAGTCACTTCCTTTGCAAGTTAAAATTAGAAACAGAGAAAGAAATACAGTTTTGAGTCCTCTAGACCAAAGATGCAGACCCACTTTAGCAAATTCACAGGCTCTGTTATGGCAGCATCTGGACTCTGGCAGCAAGACTGCTCCTTTTTGAGTACTTGTATTTATTGACAGACTTATGGCTGGTCACAGGGGAAACAAAAAAGACAACTGTATTGCATTCAGCAAAAAGAGTCCTGCAGTCCTGCAGCAGCCTTGCATTACCGGCAAATGGCTTGGCAGGAGATTTACAGTTAAATATGAAAAACTGCAGAAAAGGTTAAGGTCTAAATGTAAGTCTAAATGTTCCTCTTTCCCCGTAATAATATTTTTTCTAGTGGACTAGTGGACTCACAACCAATCTTTGGTGCTGAACTGACTTCAGAACATTAGCTATGCCCATGCCAAATGTTTTTCTATTTGCTCTGCTGCTCTTAGTGATGAAAGAAAAAAAAGATTTTTTTTCATCATCATTCTAAATCCCTTTAGCTTTATATGTGGAAAAGATTATACATTTCATTAAAAAGTGCCCTTTGGAAGGTTATTTCTTATTCTGAGTCCAAGGTTATGTTGTTACACTTGGAAAGCTCATCCTAGTTGTTTCACAGTTAACACTTTTCATGCTTAAAACTCTTTTTTTTTCCCCCTCAAATGAGTTGTAACTGGCTCCATTTCAAAATGACACATTTGCTATTAGTCAGCTCTTTTTCCTAAATAGGTTAGTTTTCGTAAAACAGAAAAATGACACCTGTTAGGACTTCTTTTATAACAGGCTTATCTATCTGCTTTACTTTTTGCAAAACAGAGGGTAAAGCCAGATAGCAGGGCACAGAATGGGTAGAAGCAGACTGAAATCCCAAATATTCCTACTATGTATTTAATAGTATTCCAGTTATACAGCTAACAGTGATTGGAGTGGAAGTAAAAGATCTAGGAATTGGCCATTATATCTGCATAAATATATGTAAGTATAAGTGAAAACCAGACTAGATTACAATATGCATCATAAACTACCAGCATCATATGATAACAATACTGGCCAGTATTGCTGAGTGTTTGGGTAAAAACGGTAGAGGAAAGCTGCACAGTTCAATTTATAATTGCCTTTCTGCAGGAAACACCAATTTTCTGAGATTTCTTTGAAATAGTCCTTTGTAGAGCAATCCTCTATCCCATACATAGCAGTTTTTCGTTCACTGATGACCCTAGGCTTTGCAAAAGAAAGAAAGTGTTATTATCCCATCGTGGCAGGAAGGAAAGCTCAGGTGAAGTGGCCTGTTCAAAAGCTTGAGGAAAATGATGTGGAAGGATGAAAAGCACAAGGATTTCATATCAGTGGCAACCATGGTTCTAAGCTTTAAAGTCTAAAATACTGCCAGCTTCTCGGCTAGAGGGTCCCAACGTTTGGGAAGGTGGAAGGCATAAGGCTGACTGGTTCCACTTCCCCAGCACGAGGACGGGCTGCAACTGGCCGAGACGATGCACATAAGCATTCTCCCTTGGCCTTTCCTTGCTACCACCATACCAGGGTTGGGGAGCTATCATTCCGGAGTGCTAGGGTGCGAGGCAGATGATGCCACTCTCCACGTTCAGTGAGCTGCCCCTCCTGGACCTCGAGGGGCTCAGCAATGGCATGCAGAGAAACTTCAGCTGTTTTCCGCCCATGCATTACATGTGTGGCTCAGAACTCTGAGCTGTCTTTGGACCCACGTCTGCAACACACTGCACTTTAACAGATTCCATAACATAAATCTTGGACTGGCTTTTTAACTTGGAAACCATAGCGTGCAAGTGTGGCTGTGTCAATTCCAGTCTTTCACTGCTAATGAAAAAACTGTGCTGCTTGCTTTTTAGAAACTTTCCTGCTTAGGCCTTTGACAGATAAAAACTTTATTTTGTGTCATGCTTCATTATATAGTGTGGATATACGCTAAATATGTCATACTCACAGGATGAAATGACGGTACCAGACAACCAGAGTGTTGTATATACTGTATGTTAACTTCCTCCCTTAGCTGTCTGCAGCAGGGAGTCTGACATCGAATTTGTGCAAAACCACCAGTCTTGTTAAACTCTGGTCACCCCTATTGCTAATATCTCTTCAGCTGAGCAGGTACTAGCCATGGTGGGATTGTTATATTTAAGCACGTATTCATTACAAACTTTAAACTTCCTAAAAATTCAGAGAGGCAACTTCTTACAGAGGTCCCTCTTATCTGTACTGGAGAACCTGTTCCTTTGAAAAAAGCAGTAATGTCATCTATTGTATATTGTATGTTAAAAGATAGAATCATAGAATCTTTCTAGTTGGAAGAGACTTTCAAGATCCTCAGGTCCAACCATTAGCCCAGCACTGTCTGATCACCACTAAAACCACGTCCCTAATCATCACATCTACATGTCTTCTAAATACCTCCAGGGACTCCGCCACTTCCCTGGGCAGCATCTTCCAGTGCTTTACAACCCTTCTTGTGAATAAATTTTTCCTAATACCCAATTTAGACTTCCCCTGGCACGACCTGAGGCCATTTCTTCTTGACCTACTACCATTCATTCAGTGGCTGCATGGGGTTGTTGTGACCCAAGTGCAGTCCATCGATCCAGCCTGTCCAGATCCCTCTGTATAGCCTTCCTATCCTGCCTGTCTCAGGGAAGGCAGGATGTGGTTCCAGTGATCAATCTTCTTCTTGCATTCCATGACACTCCTCAACCTACTCACCTCCTCCCAGAGCTCTGTCACCAAGCAGAGGAGCTCCTGTCCCTGGGCACACCTCCCACAGGAGTGCTCATGGCTGCTGCCCTGTACCGGTGTGAGAACTGGGCACAGCCCGCAGCCTGACCCTGGGGTGGCTGCCTGTTCCCACTGGAGCTCTGTCTGGGAAGCTGCATCAGCCGTGGTGGGTGCAGAGCTTAGAGAGCCCATGGCTTTCTGCTGGATGGAAACCATTGCCCCTGGTCAGAGCTGTCAGAGCTTTCAGTGCCCTTCCTGTGTGCCCTTCTGTGCCAGCTGCTGCCCCATGCTCTGTCTGCCCTTTCTGGTCACTGTGATACTCAGGGGCTTCTCTTATAGGTATGGTCACCATTCCCTGGCAGCACCCAGGCCTCGTCAGCCTCTCCTGTGAGAGCTGCCAGCTCCTCGCAGGTCTCTCTGCTCCCCTGGTGTTTCCCTAGAAAACGAAAACTTAGAAACCCCCCCATACACTGAGATCTATCACTCTGCTGCAGGTTGGGCCAGCTCTGGAGCAGCTCCCCTCGGCAATTCAATGTTGGGATTCAGGTTGTAGTAGCTTCTCCCGGGCATAATGCTGGAATTTATAAATTCAACAGGGCCTTGTGCTGGCTAAAGGGCCAACAACTCTCAAATTAGCAGTAGATTTAACCTGCATTTGCAGTAAGCAGAACAAAACACTGGTTATTCACATGCCCTGTTGCGCCAGACTTGGTATTGGTTCAGCTGTGCGCATTGCCAATTGGCTTCTGTTGGCCTCACTGAATGGCTTTGGCAGTGCACGCGTGATTAAATGTGCGTTAAAAAGCAAACAGGGACAGGTACACTGGGCAAAAGAAGTTATTTCTGCTCAAAGCGGAAGACTATGAAAGAGAGGAAGAGAGGGAGAGTATTACAGAGTCTAAAACAATGTGACTGATCCATTCTTCTGAGGAATGAATAAAAAAGTATAAATCTGACTTTCAAAATACGTTTTGATGTTTCTCTAGAAAAGTGTAGAAGTTTAACAACGTGATGGGTATTTCATGAGAGGTGCAGGCTCAGGTTGAAAACCCAAACATTTCTTAAGGAAAATTCTTGCATCAAAAAGTCTGTAGCTGCCAGTGAAGCCTGCAGAAGATACATATGGATGACTGGGAATTATGAGGAAGCAGATGTTAACTAATGAGAAAATTCTCCATTCTAGAATCTTAATTAATTTTGAAATGCTCCATTTAAAAGAAAAAAAAAAAAGAAAAAAAAGCAAGCGCACCATGTTTTCCTTTCTCATCTACATTTCAGTAAATGTAAAATAATAAATGTCCATCAATTTAAAGTACATTTAATTTCCTTTCTAAAATCATCAAGCATAGTAAAATACATTTTTCCTGTTTATCCTCAGAGAGCCCTATGCTTAGTTGATACTACAGTGTATGAAGAATGAAGGACTAGGCACTAGTTATAGAACATCACAGTGCTGCTGGGAGCTTATTTTGTTAACTCAGATCGTTGTTTCTCTGTGATTACTTGTAGCAACTGTATAGACAGACATGGCATGATTATTCCTTACCAGCTCATTGCTGCCATCCTCATCAAAATCCTCCTCTATCCCATCAGTCATATCTTCTCCATCCCCATCTGCATCTGGCCCTCCTTCAATTGGCTCTTCTGTAGAGTTATCTGCATTCTCTGATATGCATTCCTCTTGGATCAAATCAGCATTATCTTCCATTTGTTTCTTTTGAGCTTCTGTAAGGAAAACATACTCTATAGAGATTCAGTAACCTTCCCTATTGGTGGTAAAGAAAAGTGCTCTGAGGAAGAAACCTAAGCTTCCCCTCTACAGATATGCCAGCTTTGTAAAAATCTTTTGGCTAATATCTACAAGGCAATAATCAAAACTCTTGTTTTCAAAAATTAATGCATAAATCAACCAGAGTACCAACACGCTCATCTATCCCATGCAGTGGATGAAGGCTTGATTTACCAGCAGGTCCAGCTTTTTGACTTTCTGGACTTCGCTTTGCCGTGGGAATTCAACTGACATAGTCACTATATATTTATTTATCTGCAGCAAATGAGAAGTACATACATCTCTATGCTCTGAGAAGTGGAAGGCCATTAACTGCCAGTAAGTGAACAAGGATTTGCATACGTTTGCTGTGAATATATCTAAACAACCATACAGTTAATCAACAAATCCTTCTAGACAACAGAACATATTTTTTTACAGGGTAAAGTAACAGTTTCTCCCCATTGATATAATGTGCTGAGGTAATTGGAGAATGCCTCCCTCCAATTACCAAAATACAGCTTTCCTATAATTTCTTAGAAGCAGTGAAAAGAAAGACCATTTCCACGAAGGCCCAGAGCAACTGCTTTGGTTAGTGCAGAGCGTTGAATTGTTCTGATAGTGTATTGTGAGACTCCTGGATATGCTGAGGGATCAGAATCTTATTCCTATGCACATCAAGAGTTCTGATGAAAAGCTTTATGTACTCAAAGTAAATATGGGCCAGAGAAATGGTGGAATGTAGCTAGAATACAAAGGTCTTTTCAATCTGAAGGTGTCAATAGTCACTAATGATCAAATGTCTAGAACAAAACCATTTCTTACTTTGTTTGTCTGTTCTGAGATGCAAGTAGTGCATCACCTGTCTTGTTGGACAGCCAATGAATCTGCAGGTTGTCTGCGAATCTCTATATTTTTCAGCTCTACAAGTACATTGTTATTTTACTATAAATTATTACCAGCTCCATATAATATTCAAATCTGCTCATACTTTTCTGTGTCATAAACTAAGACTTCTGTTTCTCTTCCTACCTCTGCACGTTTATTTTGCAACTTACTTTCATCTCTTCAGTCTTTGTTAGTCTCTAGTCCCTCATTTTCAAATTCATTTGCTGAAGACATAGAACAATTAAGTTTTTCTCTCTTAGTTACATAAATTCTTCAGAATGATTCTTAAAGAGTAAACAGCCATTTTAGATGATAACAGCTTCAACTGTCCTGTAGTCACTTGTATTAGTAGAAAATTCAGCTCATGGAGCCTCATCATGTATTGGTAAGGTGCTTTATACAATACCATGCTGGTTGTAAGTCACTGTGTTACCTGCCCTATTGTACAAGGAAACGTGGGTTGAATCACCTATGTCTGCTATGTCTTGCACCACCTTCTGCCTCAAGCCACTTCTGAGATTGACCCAGCTGTGGTAGTGACAACTGAATCAACTTTGTTCAAGGTTTTCAAAAAGGGTTCCTGAAATTACGGACTTAATACATATCAATGTGAAAACTTTTAGAATACAGCTGCTAAAAAAATTAGGCCACTTACTTGTCTGAATGAGAATATAGACTGAGTTCTTCAGAGGAGTCTAAAACACTAACTCTTTTGGGCTCTTCTGAGAAGTTAAATTCAAGATCCTACCTTTGAGCACCCATCTCTGATATTCTCTAACAATTTCTTCACGTCAGAACAGTTTCTTCTCACTGGCTTCCTGATTCAGATTTTTACAAAGGAGATATTCCTGTAGTTTCCTTAAGTACACGCAGCTGTAGAGCAGTATCCAATGTACACATTGACCTGTCCAACTTGTCTGTTTAACCTACCAGATATATAACTTTTAAGATTAATGATTAAATATTCTTCATGAGAGTGATGCAAACTTAAAAAAACAAAAGGGCAAGATGATGGCTTGATTTTTGTTTTGTGTAAATGAGACATAGATCTGGTCTCTGATCTCAGTCTTAGTGAGGTGACACCTTCTCACAGAGGAAAATAAGAAATAACACTGCCAAACCACAGAGAAGGAACAAAATCGTCTCACATCTGACACTGTAAATTAAATAATCCAGCTACTGATGTAGCTTTATCTTACACAGACCTTTTAGCTGAGGAAGCAATAAGCTGCGGACTAATCATCTGGGCTGCATAACCCTCTTTACCAGATGAGGAAATTTAAAGGGGGATACGAGTTTACTGGTGTCTTTGAGGTGTTCTTTCTCCTCATACTCTCTCATGAGAGGCAAGGAATATGGGTGACAGGTTCTGCACCTGATGTTTTACAACATCGATTTAAACCCAGATGCTGATCTCTGAGGTTATTATTCATTGCTTGTCTTCAAAAGGCATATCAGTATGATTCACAACAAATCAACGTTTTCCTCTTTGAGCTGATTTCTATTTAAATGAGTTCACTACAGTCCTTTAGCAAAAGACAAAATTGGCTATCAAAGTACAATGCAGGTTGTTTTGCATAGTAATGCAGTGCATACGAAAGCTCCCTGAAGTAGGGATGCACCATCTTGGAGGATTTCAGTACCCAAGTGATTCAATGGAGTGCCTTGCAATTACGTCTTTACTGATTATACCAACTTTTATCTAACTTGCACAAAGTACAAAATAGAATATAATGAATAGATATTGTGTATGGTTCTCCTGAAAGAGATAATCACACTCTGTAATAATGGCTTACCTGAGGCTTGAAAAAAAGCACTCAACTCGTTTGGTGGGGTAAACTATAACACTGAGGGATTGGTCCTTGTCTGTCAACTTAGAAAACGATTGTAAATAAAAGGTAGATTTCTTTGAAGAGCTGAGTTTGGTTGTTTGTTTTTTTCTTTTGTTACCCACAAATTATTGTCTGTAGTGTTCTGCCCTAGGAAGACATTCATTAAAGTTATTTCAGAATCATAGAATCATAGAATTGTCAGAGTTGGAAGGGACCTTAAAGATCATCTACTTCCAACTCCCCTGCCATGGGCAGGGACACCTCCCACTAGATCAGGTTGCTCAGAGCCCCATCAGACCTGGCCTTAAAAGCTTCCAGGGATGGGGCTTCCACCACCTCCCTGGGCAACCTGTTCCAGTGTCTCACCACCCTCATGGTGAAGAACTTCTTCCTAACATCCAATCTAAGTCTACGTTCCTCTAGTTTGGATCCATTCTCCCTAGTCCTATCACTACCCGACATCCTAAAAAGTCCCTCACCAGGTTTCTTGTAGGCCCCCTGCAGATACTGGAAGGCCACAATAAGGTCTCCTTGCAGCCTTCTCTTCTCTGGACTGAACAACCGCAACTCTCTCAGCCCGTCTTCAGAGGAGAGGTGCTCCAGCCCTCTGATCATCCTCATGGCCCTTCTCTGGACGTGTTCCATATCTTTCTTGTAATAGGGACTCCAGAACTGGACACAGTACTCCTGGTGGGGTCTCACAGGAGTGGAGTAGAGAGGGCGAATCACCTCCCTCGACCTGCTGGCCACTCTTCTCTTGATGCAGCCCAGGATAGGGTTGGCTTTCTGGGCTGCAAGCGTGCACTGACGGCTCATGTTGAGCTTTTCATGCACCCCAAGTCCTTCTCTTCAGAGCTACTCCCAAGCCAGTTACTGCCCAGCCTGTATCAGTGCTTGGGATTGCCCCAGCCCAGATGCAGGACCTTGCACTTGGTCTTCCTGAACTTCATGAAGTTGGCATGGGCCCACCTCTCCAGCCTGTCCAGATCCCTCTGGATGGCATCTCTTCCCTCCAGCATGTCAGCTGCACCATACAGCTTGGTGTCATTGGCAAACTTGCTGAGGGTGCACTCAATGCCACTGTCCATGTCGCTGACAAAGATGTTCAACAAGACTGGTCCCAGTACTGATCCTTGAGGGACTGCACTTGTCACTGGCCTCCACTTGGACATGGACCCATGGGCAGCAACTCTTTGGATGTGGCTGTCAAGCCAGCTGTTTATTCACCGAGTGGTCCATCCATCAAACCCATGTTTTACCAGCTTGGAGACCAGGATGTCATGCAGGACAGTGTCAAAAGCTTTGTTCATGTCCAGATAAATGACAGCAGTTGCCCTTTCATTGTCCATTGATGTTGTGACCTTTTCATAGAAGGCCACCAGGTTTGTCAGGCACGACTTGCCCTTGGTGAAGCCATGTTGATTGTACCCAATCACCTCTTCGTTATTATTCTGCCTCAGCAGTGCCTCCAGAAGGATCTGCTCCATGATCTTACTGAGCACAGAGGTGAGACTGACCGGCCTATGGTTCCCTGGATCATCCTTCTTTCCCTTTTGGAAAATGGGGGTTATGTCTCCCCTTTTCCAGTCAGTGGGGACTTCACCGGACTGCCATGACTTTTGGAATATACTGGAGAGCGGTTTAGCAACCTCATCTTCCAGTTCCCTCAGTACCCGTGGCTGTATCCTGTCAGGTCCCACGGACTTGTACGCTTTCAGGTTCTTCAGATGGTCACAAACTTGATCTTCACTTATAATGGGCAGTTCTTTCTTCCAGCCCCTGCCTTTATCTTCTGTGACTTTGGGAGTGTGGCTGGAGTCCTTGCCAGTGAAGACTGAGGTAAAGAAGTCATTGGGAACCCCAGCCTTCTACATATCACTTGTGACCAGTTCTCCCGTTTCCTTTCTGAGGGGGCCTACACCTTCCCTAGTCTTCCTTTTGTCATTAATATACCCATAGATTTTTTTTGCTATTCCCCTTGATCTCCCTGGCTAGATTTAATTCTAACTGAGCTTTAGCTTTTCTAACCAGGTCTCTTGCTGCTCTGACAGGTTCCTTATATGCCCCCCATTCTAGCTGTCCTTTCTTCCACTCCTTGTAAAGTTTCTTTTTGTGTGACAGTGTGCGGAATGTCAGCAGGAAACTTCTGGTTTCAGAGAGATACTCTCACAATAGATCAAGAAATAAGGTAGGCACTTGAAAGCAGGAGAGATCCAGATCTAAGTATTTAGCCTGTGTCAGGTTCGTGAACTTCAACTGCTAATTCCCACCAATATTTTAGATAGTCTTGATGGAACTCCCTTTGTGTTTCTTCTTGGGTCGTTTTGGCTTTATGAAAGTGATTTAAGTTAAGCAAGAAACACAAATCTGAGTGCCCAGATATGTTGGCAACTGTGTATTCTGAGGCACAATTTCGTTCACGTATTTCACATAGAATCATAGAACACAAAAAGTTTACATCGAGAATGGAGCAGAAAAAAGGAAGGATGAGATTTTTTATGAGACAAGGCTTCCATTTTCCTATTGGATCTCATCAAAATCAGCTCGTTAGTACACAGCTTTTCTACAGATATGCCACGTGATTTATAAGGTAATAGCCAAGGAAGTACCACAGACAGTGGTAAGAATTGACATTGTCTTCTATATATACTGTGGTGAAAATACAACCTTATAAATCCCTTATAACTGCTCAATAAGGCTGTAAAGTGCTGCCAGGTGAGATCAGTCAGCTAATTGATTACTGCAATGGTAGAAATAAAGGTCTTGATGAAATTAAAACGTAGTGCTGAATTTTGTCATTTCCAAGGTTTGCCTCAAAACAAAACATTTCAAGCCAGAGAAAAGCTGAAGTAGAGGTGCCGCTGGTTTTGCAGAGATGCCACAGCTTCACACAATAGCTTAGGCTGAAAGAGATGCTCCAAGTCCAACCCCTCTTCAAAGCAGGGCCAAGCTCAAAGTCTGGGCCAGGTCCATGAGGCCTTGGCCCAATGAATTTTGAACGTCTCCAAGGACAGAGCTACTGTAGTCTTTCTGGGTTACCTGCTATACTGCTTAGTTACACCTCCCTTCCTTACATCAAATAGGAATTTCCTTTGCTGCAACTTGTGACTACTGCCTATTGCCCAGGCAATAATTCCTGATATAGACCATCTGATAGTCCTTAATGTAGATAGCACAAGCATCCTCAAAGTCACCAACCTCTAACTTAATTCTTCCTGGTCAAGTTTACAGTGATGTTTTGTTTCCAGAACATCTAGTGAGAATGCTTTTTTTTTTTTTTTTTAACTACAAAATAGAAGGCAGTTGTTGAAACGATGTTGCACCTCTGTGAAGGATAGTAATTCATCCTCCCAACAGTTCTACTGAGAGTTGATTTACTGTTTTTCAGGCCTCCGTTATGTAGCAAAGTTTCTGGAGGGCTTCCATTCTCTCTGGTCTGCCTGCTTGACTGATAACCAAGTTCTAATTCATTTGACTACAAATTGCTTTCACCTACCTGCTTCAGCTTTTTGCTGCTTTTCAATCTTTTCCAGTCTCCCTAGCAAGGAGTCAATTTTTGTTTTGATTTGGGTTAATTCCTTCTTGATTGTTTGCAACTCATCTGATTTCACTGTGGGAGAGAGCAAAGATACAAAACATGAGATAAATTATGCTTGCAGCCTCCGATGAACAAAACATGTTCTTTTTTTTTTTCTTTCTTCTGTAACATAAGGTCTACTCTCATTGGTGTCAATATTTGTAGGGATTTAACTTTTAAAACAAATGTTGTTATTTAAAAATGCTGAATCTTATGAAATCACAGGATCCTAAGCCCTAATGGCAAGAGGTTATGTGAGGCGTATTGCTCTGTAATAAACATCTCAGGCAAAATAACTCAAAGGCATTCTTAGCAAATCCAAGTAACTTTTTCTAAAAAGCAGCTTATAGTGAAAGAGTGATTCAAATAGGTCAGACCATTCACAGTCTTGCAATGTTGCTTTGCTGGACTATTTTGTAATAACAGTGACAATAATAAAAAGATCCCTCTTAGTAGCAATAAGTACTTTTCAACATGAGTGAATGGTACCATAAATGCTAGGGCATCCAGGAATGCAATGTTATGTTCCAGTCAACGGTTTCATAGGTGTTAAATATTATTGCTTCAGAGCTTTCAGTTCTGGTAATTTTTGTACTTTTTCCAGCTATGAATAACGTATGAAAATATTTCTTTTTATGATCATATCCAGGGACCTGGAGGCAACACTTATAAATGAAGAGTCGAAGCTTCCAAATCTTTATGGCATTGTGTTATTCTTCATTCATGTTTATGATGGCATTTCCATGGTCTAAGGTAAGAAGGAGTAACTGCTTTGGGGGTGTTTTGGCTTCAGAAGAAACAGCACTGCAGCACTTATGATTGACCTCATTATTCTGGCATGATATGTCCTGATAAGGACATGTTTTTATGCCCAGAAGGTAGTCCAAACAAATCCACTTGCCCTGTATATCCTAGGATATCATGTTGAAAATCCAAGAGAAGAAAATGGGAACTGTGCTAGCATGGGAGAATAAAGACATTTATGAAGGTCAGTAGTAGCTAGCACAGCTGTCACAACTCTTGTAGGAAGAAATGGACCTTCACCTTAAACTGTGAGGGTCTGGCTATGGAAGGACACTGAACAGTATTACTCATCTATCCTTACTGTTGCTGAAGGAGGATGTGCATTGACTTTGAGGGGTGTGTATCCAGAGCAATGTGAGGGCCCTTAGTGAGCTTGGGAAAAGGGATGTTCTGCCATGGCGAAGGACGTGTTCCCTTTCTGTCCAAAGGGTCTCTTGGCCACATCTTGTCATATTAGTCTCGTTCATTGACTCTTGGGCATGAATCTCATCATGATATCTCATGCGTATTTTTTACTGGACAGTCAAAATCTGATGATGAAGTGTGCTGGCGAGATACTGCAGGCTTCAGTGGTAGTAAATAAGTATGTGTTTGGTTCAAAATCAGCCTTGTTGCAAACTTGGAGCACAATCACTGAAGTTGAAACCAAGACTCTTTATGTTTACAGTTTGGGTCATGTGCATTATAGTTAAAACAAATCATCTAAAGGCAGTGGATTGCTATATGTGGTAATGAACTAGTTTAAATATATAACATAATTGAGAAATTATGTATTTATTTCACACTATCATAGGCTGAAACCTCTAATCTCATATCAAACGAATGGTAAGACTTAGGAGAACAAAGCTTAAAAGTAACCTTTGTGCTAGACCCTTATCTGCTATACAATATTAAATGGCATTATTCTGTATATTTATAGAACAAAGCCTTAAAGTGTTCTTAGAGAAATAACGGGTCACTGTCCAATCCCCCAGATCTGTAACAAAATGTTAAGATTCTGACAACTGTATATTTAGAAGGTTACTGCTTCCCCGGGGGCAGCGGCTGGTCCATACTTGAGTAGCAAAGCAGCACAGATTCCAGGGTGAAATGGTGTGAATCTGTCCAATGGGGAACACCAAGTGTTTGCAGCAACCCACGATGAAGCCAGCTGGCAACACATCCCATGCGACCAAGCTGTTGTGTTCGAGGTGCTCCCTTGCCTGGCAAACAGCAGGCTCACCAAGGCTAAAAGGTCAAAAGCCAGAAGCAGCACTGCAAGGACCTAATGGTATTTGTTCCCAGTCTAACATGCGAAGCAGAAAACATTTGCACTTCTGAGTTTGGTAAGGAAGCACGTACACACGTAGAGTTACTGTTCGACTCAGGTCCAACCTTCTGCTTCACAAAGGCTTGCCTGTGGTGTCTCAGTGAGAAAGCTTGGAAAGAAGACCGCATCACAGGAAACTTTGACACAACAGTGAGGATTCATTAACAAACAAAGACGCTATAAATGACTAAGGATATTTATTGCTACCTTGCAATATTCCCCTAGGCTGAAACTGTTTCCTCAAGCTTTGGCCACTGAGTCTGCAACTTATCATTCATGTTTAATGACGTACTTTCATTATACAGTCGATCACTTCAAGTTGACACTAAAAAGGACTGAAATAAAAAAGGGGAAAGATTTCAAACAAATCTTCACAAGTTCCAAATTTTCACTCTGTTTCTAACATTGTGATGGTGTAATTATTTGAGTTGCTTATTATCTTAATTTGCGGGGAATTGTACAGATCTTCAGAATCGTTCCTCTAGAGAAATTCCACTCTAAGTTATATTGTACTGGGTATTTCTGTAATAAGCAGCGATTACTAAGGACAAGTTATGAAGGGTCCTGATGGACCACAAGCTGAATATGAGCCAGCAATACACCCTTGTGACAAAGAAGACCATCAATATCCTGGGCTGCGCGAGGAGGAGTGTTACCGGCAGGTTGAGGGAGATGATCCTTCCTCTTGTGGTTTAACCCTAGCTGGCAACTAAACATCACACAGCCACTCACTACCTCCTCACCCCCAGCAGGATAAATGGAAGAGAATTAGAAGGGTAAAAGTGAGAAAAAGCATGGGTTGAGATAAGAGAAGTTTAATAATTGAAACATAATAATTAAAAAAATGAAAAGAAAAATAACAAAGAGAGAGAAATAAAATCCAAGAAAGACAAGTGATGCAAATGAAAACAATTGCTCACCACCAACCAACCTATGTCCAGGAAGTTCCTGAGCAATGGCCCCCTGGTCAACCTCCCCGCTAGTTTGTTGCTGAGCATGACATCACATGGTATGGCATAGCCCTTTGGTCAGCTGGGGTCAGGTGTCCCAGCTGTGTCCCCTCCCAGCTTCTTGTCTACTCACTGGTGGTGTGGTATGAGGAGCAGAAAAGGCCTTGACTTTGTGCAAGCACTGCCCAGCAATAATAAAAACATCCCTGCATGTCCAACACTGTTTCTAGTACAAGTCAAAAGCATAACCCCATACCAGCTACTACGAGGAAAATTAACTTGATCCCAGCCAAAACCAGTACACTCCTCTACTCAGCACTTGTAAAGCTACCTCTCGAATACTGTGTTTAGCTCTGGGCTCCCCAGTACAAGAGGGAATGAAGAAGAACAAAGCCAGACTCTTCTCAGAACTGGCCATAATTGTCACAAATTAAAGTATGCAAAATTCCTTCTGAACACCGGAAAAAAGTTTGTTTTTTTTTGTTTTTTTGTTTGTTTGTTGTTTTCCTGTGAGGGTGGTCAAACACTTGCACAGGTGGTCCAGTGAGGCTGTGGAGTGTCATCCTTGGACATATTCAAAATCCATCTGGACACAGTCCTGGGAAACTTGCTGTAGGTGACCCTGCATGAGCAGGGCAGTTGGACCAGATGAGCTCTAGAGGTCCCTTCCAGCTTCAACCATTTTGTAATTCTGTGTTAAGAGCTTAGGTATATAAACTGTCCTTTAAACTTCATGATTTTTTTAAATTGATCTCAGGCAAGAAACAACGCCATTGATAAACATGAAATCAGAGCTACATGTGTCCAAAAGACCTGTTCATCAGTTTTTGAGTAATAGAATATGAAGATAAAGTAGCTTACTTCCTTTTTTCTTTATTAGCAGATAAGCAAAGTCCAGCAGGTGACAGAAATGACTGTATGAAAAGGCAGAGAAATTACTAATGAAATTCATCAAGTGCTGGAACAAAAATGGCTAAATATCTTCAATAACTTTGATGCAAATAAGTAAATAAACAGTTAAAATTTGCTGATGACATGAAATTGGAACGTATCATCTATTCAAAGTGAACTAGAACGGAAGAAGGAGTCAGGTAATTTTAAGGAATGCTACATTAGAAAAAAAAGGTGAAATATAATTGCACTGAAAAAAAGTCCTACAATTGATTGACTAACAGTAGAACTCCTCTTAACATCAAAGTTCATCAGCAGCGAAAGATAGTGACAGAATTATCCTTGGGTGTTGTAGTCCCAAGTTGACAATAGTCTATCACTATAATGCAGCCATGAGAAAGAGAACGCAGTGCTAGGATGTGTCAGATGATATCTTGCTAAATATGGGGAAGGAGAACGCCATTGTGTAAGCACCTGGTGAGAGCTCATCTGGAGTAATGCGTACAGGTTGAACCACTGAATTCTGCCAGATACGCCGGGGAGAAGGGCCATGAAGATGACCATAAGAATGGGAAGTCTGTAGTGTGACAGAAGACTTCTGCTTATTTGCCCAAGACAGAAGAAAGTAAAAAGAAATAAAACTTTCAAGCTAAGGCAGTTTTGGCACAACAAATGGATATGAACAAATGAGAAACAAAATTAAGCTGGAAATTAGAAAAACCAGGGACAGACAAAACTCAAACCTTAAGTAGCTTTAAGATGGACCGTAAAGAATTAGATGATGTGGCTGTTTGCAACAGTAAGGAATTAGATTTAGCGACCCTTTCTAGCCCTCTGTCAGGAAGACAAGGGCCTTCCAGAATGGATCTATCATGGAAGCATCTAGTCTCAAAGGAGACAAACTGCATCTGCAGGTCAAAACAAGAGATTTGAAATTGAGGTCAATCACAGTTTTAGAAACAGAAGTGCTACTATTGAAGTACAGCAATATTTGTGAAATATTTTTTTGCCGTAACTACAAATTGATTATTCCACGAAGCATGATTCAGATTTCTTTGGAAAGAAATGTCATGTATTTTACCTAAGTCCTTCATTTTTAATATAAAATATTTTATCATATTGCGTTACTTTAGATTTCACTGCAAAATCGGTTAGCTGATGAAGTTAAATATAAATTATATAAGTCAAAACAAATTCATTTATAGGCATAATTCAATACACGCTGTTACATCTACTCAATCTCAAGTACGCAGGGTATAACAATTTTGATTAATATTTTCCTCCTGTTTTCAGATGTATAAAATGAAAGTGCATACTCCAAGAGCTTCAGTTTCTATATTGTCAGAAAAAGCGAGTTTTTCCCAGGTCTAAAAAGCAATCTGCATATGCTGCTTCATGCCATTGACATAAAGAACTACCGTTCATAGTTTCCACACCAACATATTTCATCTTGTGAGTTACTTCTGGTAATGCAAAAGGTTGATTTATTTTTTCCTAGTCTTTGGAGTTAAAAAGAAAACAAAATATTATCAACTGATCCTTGAAAAATTATAGATTCAAGAAAGAAATTAAGTCTTCCTAACTTATTTTGTGTTTTGGAAGCAAACTTAGAACACATTTTCCCATGTTTTGGTACAAGAATTTACTGCACTGCAGATGATAAAGGCATTTTTGGTATTATGTTTTCGTAATATCTTTGCTGGGTGCCACAACAAACATCTGTCTTTGGATTGCTGGTTTTCAGTAGTGAGTCCTTTTAATTCTGGTAATTTCGCTGGAGAGTGCCCTGTTTCTGACTTTTATGGGTTCTTTTTCTGGATCCAGTCTGAGTGGAGAGCAGCTATGAGAACAGATAATGCCTATTAGATTTCCACATAAATCTGAAAAGTGTGTTAGGGGATGTGATCTCATGAGAGTTTTGCTATTTGGGGTGAAGTATTTTAAGCATAGGCGATATCATTTTGACATAGTTAATTCTGAACCTGATATTAAGCTGTTTTATGGTCTTGAATTTCATTAAAACCCTAAATAGCTTTCTTTGCACAAACTGTTTCTCCTTATTGAAGAGATCCTTTACTTAACTAGTAATAAAGTATAATTAGAATCACCAACGCTTTAGTTCAAAGGGTTCAGATTAGCAGTGTAGAGTAACAAGCAACAAAATATTAAATTGCTTCACGCCACAATTCAACATAACCAACTTTTCCAAGAACACGGCAAAAGAAGCTGCAAAGCACATGTTCTGTACTTTCCAACTTGAAGCCCCTGAGGGAATGGCTCGGCTATTTCTCTGATGAACGTCTTAAAATAAGCTGATTACATTTCTGTCCAAGTCAACAAAATCATGCTTCTACCTTTATGACGGGTTGGCTGGACTTGACAAAAAGGGAAGTAATTCTCTGGGGAAATCAAGCATGAAAGTCTGTATACTATGTGTCTGACTCCATTTAAAGGGGTACTGCATGCAGAAAGAATGTTTTCTGCAATTTATTCCAGTACAATAAATAGTTGTGTTCTAATTGATGTTGTAAAGAACTATGAATGGAAACCCAATGGGGGTCAAAACATCAACCTACATGTTTAGGGATGCATCTTGCACCTCTCCCTTCAGTGTTGAAGAACTGGATCCAAAGATGATCTTGTCACCTGAAGCTGTAAGACTGACATTTTTAGAATTCAAATCACGCCTGAATACATTCAAGGATACTTTCACCAGGCCATAACATTGTCTGTTAGGATCTCTACACTCCTGACTGCACTTCAGTTAAATAATTTACAGGTTCTGCAACACTTGCCGTGCGTTGGAGTGCTTATAGCAAGAGTGGGTACTTGGACTAAGGTCGAATCCTATAATCTACATTATGCATTACTTAAGTCTTGACACGGTACTACAAAACATTTTCTGAAAAGCAGAATAAATAATAAAGTAAATTTGGTGATTATTCTGAGAAACAGGTATCTATATGTTAATGTAATATGCTTTGCCCCTTTCACTACAATGAAAATCCACATTTCTGAGTGAGAGATTTCTTTGACATCTGTTGAGATATACTAAGGTCCTTAGCTCTCTAGAAGAATATTGGAGTTATTCCTGTTCTGGACAAGAAGAAATATATATATATATATAAACTTATCTGAAAATAATTAACCTTCTTAAAGCAAAGGGAGTCTGAAAAGCCCATTCTTATTAGACCACTCTTTAGAACAATAGTGAAATGAATCCACTGATACTACTAAGTTTTCATATGGATAAGACAACAGTAAAGGATGAACAAAGGAGAGCTAATGAATGAATCTGTAAGTGTTTATACTTGCTAAAGCTTTGATTCACTGTGTGGAAACCCAAAGACTCAGGGGCTGGAAAAGACTAACAAAATCATTTAATTTCAAAGTCTACTTAAGTGAAGATCTTGAGCTGTATGCTTTCTTTTAAGATAATATAAGGAATCTTAATTCATAACTTTATTGAGTAAAGACAAAAAGTAGCTATGAACAAGTGGAATAGTTTAAGATGTGTATGGAAATGTCTAGCCTCATGTTCATCCTCCAGAGAACAAAGGAACTGTTGCTGCTCTCAGTCATCCTCTTAGAGTGTGAGTGAGCTCCATAATATGACACGTGAATTTAGACATCTTCCTGTGTGCTGGGTATCAAAAGCTCCCATTATTGGTAATGGACAGCTAGTCAATTCATTCACTGGAGACCTGTGTGTGGTTCAACTGTACAGCCAACAGAGCTCTCTTTCTCAGAACGTCATGCTTTCCAAAGAATGGCTTGAGCTCTGTGTTCCTCAGTGTACAACACTATCTTTAGCTCTCTTTATCACATTTCCATTCTTTCAGTCACATGCATATTCATTACATGTTTTATTTCAAGGTCTCTGGTACCATCAGTTCAAACAATAGGATAAAGAATGGATCCTAGTGGGCTTACTAGAGGTCCATCTTCTTTGTTAGATGCTAGTGTGTGAGAATTAGATAAGTTATTCAAGCAGAGTGTATAATTAGCTTATGTTGATGCCTTAATTAACCCCCTTTGCAGTAAGAGGTATTGTTGGATTCACTTATTTCATGGGTGTGACTACGACAGCATGATGTTTTGTTGGCCGGTCTGGTACTGTAAGTGTCTTATTGAAGTCCCTTCATTCTTTCTAATATCTGATCCCTACCTGATCTTTCTCTTCCTCTTCCAGTGACGCTTCCAAGGACAGTATCACTCCACATAAGGGGCAGGGGAAGACAGGTGGGTGCTGAAAGATGCACGAAGAGGAAGATGAAGTTCCCAGGACATACTATGGGGTGGGGGGCATGGTGGACATGAAAGAGGGAATGCCTGTTATTCATTAGCTCTTCTAAGGCCAACTCACTAAAGAAGGATTGAATAACCCCAAGTTGCCAATTCTGTTTTAGACTCTCTTTAGAGGAACAGGTAAAGACACATTGCCTCTTTCTACCACCAAAGTAATCTGGCAAAAAAAGCACAAACAACCCAACTTCTCCTGGCACCCCCAATCTGCCCCTCCCAGCTCACATAATACCCTCAAATCACAACAGAAATCACTGTGCCTCTGTCCATAACAAGACTATTAGCTTTGCTTTATTATCAGCTGTTCACAAGACCTCATGACGCATAAGCAGTCATGATAGGAGCAGATGATAGATTTTAAACAGGCTTCTTCTGAGGTTGAGGGAGTAGGTCAAATGTTGTTGAAGGAATTTCCTTCAAAAGTTACATCAAGTGTGCTCTTTGACTTGCAGGAAAGGCATGGCAGCTTTGATAATCAAAACAGTTTTTCAAGCTAAAGGCTGAGGGTAGGAAATAACAGCAATAGAGCTATATAGTGGAAGCTATCTGCTTGCAGAAGTTACTAGGACTGTTGTTTCAAGAATATCCAACTGCTACAAGCAACTCACATTTGGATCCTGAGGAAGAAGCCCCACTTGAGGTGGATCGTGATGCTCCTTTCATGGAGAAAACCCCTTTGCCTCTGCGAGTTGTTGTCACAGCCACACGAGGACGCTTCAGTGGAATCACTGCGCGAGGTGGTGGTGGGACACGGCCGTGGTAATCAAACAACCTAGAAAAGATTAAGTTACCTGGACTCCATAAAACTTTCTGTGACTTCATGTCATGGAATCCCTGTCAACTAAATTTTCATGTTATCTTTGAGAAAATTGCCCTTTGAAACCTTAATCACTTTATATCACAGCCAAATTAGATTTCAAGGACCTATGCAAATTAAGTGCCGTATTCAGATTTCAGTCACAGACCAGTGCATAGCTCAGATTTTTTGCATAATTTAAATTAGAGATGCATTATGGGACTCTGTTATTTGCAATATGGAAAATCCATTACCTGCTTTCCACAGGTCAACATCATTTCACTGCAGACAACTAACAGCAGTACATTTTATGGTGACATTCCAGCTTTTTTATTACATGCATGGATTAAATTCTAGTTTTCTATCTGCCATCTTCTGTCTTAAAGATAGAAAAATAAATTAACTTCTCCAAAGTCAACCATCATCACAAAGAAATATCCTGCAGTTTGTAAAACAGCAGGTCTTTGTAGTGAGACGTCTCTATGTCCTGAATGCATAGAAAAGAGGTCCCAGTATATATTCTCTTTATTGAAGAATGAACTGATGTAGACTCAGTAAAACACCCAAGCATGCTTAATCAAAAAAAGTCTTGCTCAAACCAAAACCGCTGTAGCAAGTAGATATTTAATTACCACGACAGTCAATAAAAGATATTCTACAACACGAATGAACTAGTCCTCCCAAATAGAATACCCCAAACCTAAATCCACAGTTATCGACAGCAGCTTACAAACCTGTATAGAAGAAAACAAAGGCAGTAGAAAAAGTAATCAAAGCTACAGATACGTTTAGAACACAAAAATTGTGGGATCGGAATGTGACAGGTCAGGAGAAGAAAGTTCAGAAAATGAAGATTTCCAGGTCAGAGACTGAAGTAAAGGGACAAGCAACATTCTTACAAAATATTCTCAAGTTTCTTTCAAATGATACTTACAACTTGTACTGACGAAAATTTATAACTGCACGTTTAATTTTCACAACTCTGACTACTGTCGCCCAGCTCGACGGGGAGATACGCATTTGAAATCGGACACAGAAGAAGCAGTAATTCACTCACCACAGTGTCTGACAGCTGGCTGGACAGGAAGTAGAACCAAACTTAAATCTTCTAGCCCATTTTCTGGCAAGTAAACACCTAATGCTTAAATCTGAGAATCCTTACTGTTGTCTGTACTGTAATCCTACAGACAATATAACGAGCTCCCTCCTTTTCCATAACCGCCTACAAAATGTGTCCCAGAGATCCTGTCACCCCCATTGAACTTGAACTCCATGGCCTTGAGTAGTCTTATTGAATAAGCAGCTTCTGGCCATGGTGAGCATAACTGAACAATTGTGTATGAACAGTAAAGCATTTTTGAGACTTCTAACAGAAATATCTCTGTTTGTTGTCACTCATTTATTATATTGGATGATTGGCAGGTTAGTCACAATCTCTCATTTGACGTTACTGGAAAAATATTTCAGAAGAACTGTAGGTTACCATGCAAAAGATCATTACGCATGTACTACTCCAAAGATAGATAACGCAGTGAAATGCAAAACTATGCTTCCTTTTTTTGAAATACATAAAAGCACTGTTATCTAATACTACTGTTACTTTAATTTTTGAAGTTATGCAAAGCTTTTGGACCTGGTATTCTGTTGCACTGAATTCTACATATGTCATTGATATGCTTTTTTAAAAAAATTGCTTCCTTTTATCAGTTTTGAAGTATCCCGCCTGCTTTCCTTGTGCTTGTAATATTAAAATGATAAGCAGAAATGCTTAGTTCTCAAGGGATTAATTGTCCCAACAATCAATAACATGCATATAACAGTGCCTTTTCTTTCACCTGCTCTTCTAAATTGGGTAGTCCTGATCTTGTCAATCTGTCTTTATATAGATTTTATTTTACAGCACTAACCATCCCTGCCACTCTTTTCTGACCCTAGCACTGATTTAGTCAAGATAAGATAGGTGTACTCCTCCTTCAAGAAGGCTGAAAAATTAATGAGTATTAGAAAACAAGACCTATGGTTTGAAATTTGGAAAGTTCAGAAGTTCAGATAATCAAAGAATCATGACTATATTTCTTAGCTTATATTTCCTATAGGCATGTTGATAGTACATTGAACTCTCCATGGGATTTTATTTTCCATGCCTACCACATAGGGCTTTTCATCTTCCATTTCCATTAATTTGGGTCTAACAGAGACTCTTAACTTCCTGAGTTTCATTGTGTCCAGTCTTGTGAGGTGAACTTCATATTTGGGTTTTCTACCCAAATAAAAGTCTTAATTCTGAAAGATTTCTAAATCAGAAAATTATACTATTTGAATCTGTTTTTACAGGACGTGTGCTGCTCCAGCAATCAAGGCTGGACTGAGAAGGATTTAACTGCACTGATGTCTTTTACTCTATATGCTTATAGCTCACTATTTTTAGCTCTGAAGTGAGTGTGGTCATTTACCACAAAACCAAAGCTAGTGGCTTGAATTGAATCAATCCTAGGAAAAAACAAAACCAAAAACCATCGTTTCTACATTTTTTCCTACAGTGATCCTAAGCAGACTCACTTGGCCTGCGCAAAACCAGGACGCTGTAATGCAGAGATGTAGCACTGCTGGATCGCAGTTGGTTATCTGTGGTCACTCACATTAACACACATCACCCTGTGTTGTGGTGATCCTGCTACATCTGACAGCATAAATTCCCGCAGTTCTGAGCTAGGCTATGCGCACCTACTCAAGGCACAAGCCTCCAATTGTTCAGGTATCCACACCTTTTCCTCCTACAGAAACACACACGCTGTTCAGCTTGTGTCTTTGCTTGCCTCAAGGTCCATCTAGACTTCTAAACATTCTTGGAAGACACATTTTTCAGGAGACAGTCTATATCTTTTCATACACGTGGATGAAAACACAAATACACGAGTGTCATACTGGAGAATTTTACAGCTTCTACATGTTCCAGTGAAAGTCAGCCTGGAAAAACTCTGTAGGAAGAAACACTGAGCAATTAAACTACCATTAAACTGTTCAGCACAGAAAATGCCTCAAAAGCTCTTAGAGAAAGATAAGACCGAAAGAGCTGTTTAATGAGCATAAATTTGGTGGTGATAATCTTCTCCGTTTGTGATATATTCAAATAGTCTTCTGATGTACAATAGAAATAATGAAATGGATAATAGTTAAAATGAGAGCGTATCTGTCTAACCAAATGATATGATTATATTATAAACAGTAGCAATGTTGTTGGATGTACGAATATATAACCACACATACCGATTGTAGAAATCATCTCTGTAGTAATCATAATCAAAGACATAACCTCTGTGGAAAAATACAGAAAAAAGAAGAATGAACTAGTTACATTACAGAAAACGACGCACTGATGAAAAATTTGTGGTAATACTGGCTTACTCTCACATTCCAAGCTCTTTTTCAAAGTCCTTCCACTTTTCCACAACCACACATTGTACATTATGTTTGTCAATGCTGTTGCCAGCTGTCACCGTAATATATTTGGAAACTTGAATTCTGGGGCACACAGAACAGTGTGAGCAGTTGACAGCACATATAGAAAGGATTTAACATGGTGCTACAGCTCTGTAATTAGAGAATCATTATAGTGCAATTCTCCAAATAATCAAATGAACTCTCTTCTATACTGGGCTAGCATAACATGATCAGCGGACTAGGAAAACTGTTAAATACATGAAACATTGGTAAAGGAGTGAGTAGGTGAGCAGAGATAAGACAATGAATTTGATTTATAAGAAACATGAAATGGGTTGGACTTTTATCATAAAGAGAAAAAGAAAAAAGTTAGGAAAAGGAATTATATAGAATGATGATACAGAGATATCTTGAACTCTTAGGTTCAGAAGGGAATACGGGAAAAGACAGGCACCATCAAGAGAAACAAATACAGTTAGGGAATTACAAAGATCCAGGGAAAAATTATTTTTGAGCTGTCAATTGCAAATCAGTCCTAGATTGATCTTAGTTTTGCATTCCATTAGCAACTTTCTACCTTTATGGTGAGGAAATAACAATGAAGTCCAACTATATTTTAATCTGAAAAAAATAGAACCAAAGAGCTAATAAATGGTCTGCATGGAAAGTTTGCAAGAGATTTGTACTCTGCATGATGAAGGACTAGAAACTCAAACCCTGTTTTTCACTTGCCTGATAAGGACAACTATGAATAGTGAAGGATGAGAGACGTGAAGAAGGTATCACAAAAAAAGGAGAAGCTTCAAACAAGAAAGCAGAAAGGTAGAAAGGACAAAGCACAGAGGAAAACATTCACTGAAAACAGAGGGAGATGAATTATGGCAGCTATATATTAATGAAGTTTGTCTTCAGAGGGATTTGACTTCTGGATAATTTCTGCTCTTGAACATTGAGCAAAATGTCTTAATTTTTTTAGGGCATAATTTGAAGAATAGGTCAAGAATTCTGGAGCTCTTTTGGTTTGTTTTTCCTCATCACAAAATGTATCTTTCCCCTTTTCTTCCTTTTGCTATGTTCCACTTAAAAGGGGAAAAAAAATAGAGTTGGTAGGCTTAAATTACCTCAGTCATCATTTCATCCTAGTGTTTTGATTTGAAGGCTTGTAATTTCCCTTGTCTGCAACAGGCAAAAGCATCCATAAAAGGAGCAGGAGGTCAGGAGACAATTTCCACCTTTGCCACATCTGCCTCAGATGCAAGTGCCCAAGTGCAAGCTATAAATTCTAATGTCTACGCAGATAATACTGGAGCAGCTGTGAAGACCATGAGACTCACCAGGTGAGAAAGCCGACTGTAGTCCTCTTGGTAATTTATTTGAGAAAAGAAAGCCCTATGTGCATTTTATGTGAAACACTCATTAAAGAAAACAGCCCTGAGGGATTAGAATCCAGTGGCGGATAAACTGTGTACGCCAGAGGAACAAAAATAACATTAAGTAATGATAGAATGTATCTATTGTAGAATGATCATGTTTCTGTATCTTACCTTAACTCAATACTAGCAAATTTTTCCCTAAATCATGTGACAAATCTTATTTTGTCTTTCACTCTATAGCCAGTCTACGTGGAACTAAAAGGTAGCAATTAGCAGAGATATTATTTTATTTACAGCTATTCACAGCTTGCTATTGGTTTTATTTAGCTGAATGATTAATAGCTGCAGTAAGCCCATACTTCATATTCAATTTGTGGTTTTAAGTAAAAGATAACAGACAATTTGAAGAACAAAGATTAAATTTAGAAGACCTGTCACATGAGACCTTCCAATTGGCGTGACATTAATTTAATTTGCATAAAGACCAGATAAATCCCATTTTTCAAGGTTGAGAACCATGAAGCTGATGAAGAATAATTCACTTTGCGCCAGCTAAAGTAAGGCTAAAGGGCAGCTTTATTTTTCTGTGGCAACTCAGCTCTGATCCACAGGACACAATGAGGACTCCTGGCCCTTCTCTGGGCTTTCAGAGTGTGGAATTTACTTTTCATATATAAATGCCATGACAGAGATGGCTCAAAGCCTTCCCTGCAAATAGCACTGATGGGGCACAGGAGGGAGAGAGTTCTCAGGCAGAGATCTGAGTGTGCTAGTGAAAAAATTCAGTAGGCTGGAGAGATGGTTAAGTGGAGGTTTTTGACTGGGGAAAATGCAAGAAAGGGTTTCTGGTGTGGCAACTGATTCTTTCCCTCCTTCCCTAATTTCTGCTCTCACTCTGTCACTGTACCACTGAGGAGATTCTGTGACACAGCTTTCTTCATGCAGAATCTTTTTATATAATGTTGAAAAATGTGGCTTGTTTAAAAAAAAAAATAAAAAAAAATTATCATCTTGAATAATACTTCTCTCTTAAGAGAAGCAGTTTCGCACATCAGTCAGGCCCCAAGAATTTCATTCATTTGCTCTGTTCCCTCTTCATGTACCTTCTGTCCTGAAAATGAACTCAGTTCTTTATGTTCCTTCAGCTTTGCAAATGGTAGTTTCAGCCCACATGGTCTAATGCTTATCTGTGAGACCAGACCAGGAAGAAGTAGAAGCACATTTTGGAGTCTGATTATCACATGGCAATGTAATCTATGAATTCTTGTAAATTTTTATGGGTTGCTTATATTACCTTTTAAAAATATTTCATTGCCTCAAGAACATCTGATACTGTCGTGTCATCTTTAATTTTCCAGAGAGACCCCAGCAGTTTTCATATAGTGTTTTTCAGCTGAAGCTATCTGAACTGCTCTGCTACACATGTTGCCTCTAACAAAGTTAGCTGTTCTGTGGTTCTGTAGTTCAGCAGCATCCGTTGCTACCAAGGTAAGAGGTAATTGTAGGTTTTTTGTATGTTGCATGACAGTCAGTCTCTGAAATGGGCATACACAGTGCTTTAGCTGTAGCAAGCATTACCCAGTTTGTATTTCCTATCCATCTCTCTGTCAAAAGACTACCGACCCCGTGGCTGGAATCCAAGATGCAAACATGTTGTGGTTTCTAACAGTGCAACCAGCTGACAAGCTAATAGTTGACTGGCTTAAGTTTCTAGTCTGACTTTATTGTTAACAAAATCATCACAATTCAAGGGCATCCCTGTTAGGTTCCATGTCCCACGTCCCACGATATGGATACTGAGGACTCCAACAGAAGGCAGAAGGTGCTTTCCTCACAGATCATTTGAAATCTCTCTGCACTGGCAAAAAAGACATTTCTGTATGGAAGTTCCATTTATGTAAAGTGGGAAAGAGCCAGTTCTACACATACAGGGACTCCTTCCCTAGGACCACTGGCAAAGATGAAAACAGCTTCTTGTCTTTCAAGACAGGAATAACATACAGAGGTACTAAAGCTGGACAGGCTGCTATGTGTTTTCAACAGAGCAAGGGGCAAAATTCCTTTTTCCTTTTCCCATTATTTAGTCTCCTTGAAGAAAACTGATGGAATTCAAGTGTTGGTCGTGAAGGAAGTACGTTTATCCTTCCATGCTATCTATTAAAATAACAGAAGAGGAATAATGCTGTAGAACCTTATCTGTAGATGTTGATCCTTATGGAATAAGACAGGTAGCGGGTGGGTTTAAAGGCTCGGGAAATCTTGATATAGACACTTCTTTATATCCATGATCCGGGTCTCTTTTTCCCATCTTTGAAATTCTACCTGAAGCTATAGCATCACAGGCAACACAAAGGGAACATGAGGTAGCTCCTGGGGTCAAATGTCCTTCACTGTGACTGCTGTGTTAACAGCCCACAGTTGTGAGACATCATGTTAGAGCCTTAGAGGTCTGGGGTTTTATAATGCAGTTCCTAGTCCTTTTGGCTGTGAAGCAGTTGTCCTGAGTGTGTACTGAAAAGTCTATGGACCAACAACAATGAAAAGAACCCAAAATAGATGACCTAGGAGAAAAAAAAAAAATTCGTTTTTTCCAGTTGATGTCACTTGGCTTTTTTCTTTTCTTTTCTGTTTTGTTTTTTGCTTGTTTTGTTTGGTTTTTTTTAAGTTGAATTATTATGTTTCATTTGTAATAATGTGTTTAAGGGATTATGCTGTGAAAGCAACCCGTACATCTTTACACCTACAGCCATAATCGTTCACACTTGTACATGCCAAGGGGCAGACATAAGCTTTGGTCAGTGCTGCGGTATAAAACACGAACCAGAAAATTAGCACAGATAATCACTGGCACTGAGATCAAGGTGAATACAGGGCTCTTAACCTCTTGAGAGTTATTCCTTAGCAATCCAACAACCTGTGTTATGGAGGCTGCAGGAAATGACTCACACAGCGTTGAATACCAAATACTAGCAAGTCGGAAGCGGAGAAAGGTTTAAATGACACTGTGAACTGGTGGAGTCAGCAGTTTCCTAATGACACTGTAAACAGGCAGATTACTTACTCCCAAGCGTATGCCACCTCTGCAATATTAACAACAGAACTGCGTGCATGATGCTGCTAGTAAAACAGAAGACAGTAAAAGACACTGTAATGCTGACACTGAGGCAAAGAAAACACATCAATAAAGTGTGTTTCTGTTCAGCAGAAGTCATGGTTCCTTTTCCTGACCTAGTATCACCATGACAACATTGTACAAATCGTCTCTTTTAGCTTAATTTCATTTAACACTACACCTACTTTAAATTGTGTGTGTCTGAAGAAAAAAGAATTCCCCAAAGACCACATTTTCAGAGTTACGATGCTGTACATATGCAAATTTCTTATGCACATCAGCATTTGCAAGTGTGTCAATCAGGCAAATGCAAAATTATGCTTATGCATCTTTGAATTACCCACAGATGTAATTATGTCTTTATTTATCTGATGATACTGTATATTGATAATGTATTATTACATTGTAATCTTTCTTGTTTTCTGTGTTCTATTTCCACAAAAGATTTTTATAAACTGACAATCACATCCTGTTTTAATTTACATATCTCCAGATGCTAGCGAGTGTAACTGATGTCAGTGGAGTTATTCTGACTTTAGAATAGTTAATGCAGCACAGAGCAGAAATAGCTTTTGTTATTTTCATGTTCTGTCTTGCATGTAAGTCACCCTTAGCTAACATCTCTCTTTCTTTCTACACCTACAGGATGTATTTGTAAATCATAAATGTTGACAAACCAGGCATAATGTATCTTAATTCGATTGACTGTGCTATCACCATTTATACAGTCAATTGCTTCTCTGTTGTCAGGGTTGGATGAAATTATGAAATACAAAAGTAATATTCCTTCAATCAAACTCTTTTTTAGGAGGCACAGTTCCAACCTAATGGTTGAAACTAGTGTTCCAGTGACTTGTAAAATCATATCTCCTGGCATGTGAAAAAAATGCCAGAAATTGTTCCTGTTGAGTACATAAGAGAATCAGTCTAAACTGATGTGATGTTAAAAAAAGGGAATGAGTGAGGGTAACTAGATGATTTAGAGAGTAAGTATTAGGAGATGGAAATTTCTCCTGTTAGAAAATCAATCACATGGCAATGACTTTGATGAGCTACTGAAAAAAAAGGGTGGAGATTTCAGGTCACTTTTCAGTGAATTAAATTGGTGGGCTGAATCCTATCATTATAGATGATTTGATTTTAGTTAATTCTGAGAATGCTGACAGAAGTGAAGGGACACTTCTGTTTTGTGGTTCAGCCTGTATATTCTGCAGAAAAAGAGAATGTTCTCCAGAGGCTGCTTTTTGCTGACCTACCTACTGTCAAAAGAGAAATTTTGTCAGTGATCCATTGAACTGGTACGTTCTTGGAGGTTCACAGCAAAAAAAAAAGAGGGAGCCAGAAAAGGAAAAGTAATTGCAGAAAAGTGGTTTTTTTCAGTCCAAAAGGTTCCTGCAGTGTATCGATGATAACTTTCTACTGCAGGTGGTTGAAGAACCAACGAGGAAAGGTGCGATGCTGGACCTTGTATTAACAAAGAAAGAAGGTCTAGTTGCGGATGTTAAGGTTGGAGGCAGTCTTGACTATAGTGACCATAATATGTTAGAGTTTAGTATTGTTAGTGAAAGAAAAAAGGTAGTAAGCAAAATTTCTACCCTGGACTTCAAGAGGGCTAACTTTGTCCTCTTCAGAGATATACTTAGAAGCATCCCATGGCCTAGGATTCTAGAAGGTAGGGGGGCACAAGAGAGCTGGTCAACATTCAAGCTCTACCTACACCAGGCTCAAGAAAAATGCATTCCCTCAAAAAGAAAATCAAGTAGAGGAGGCAGGTGACCTGCATGGTTAGGCAAGGAGCTCCTGGAAAAACTCAAATGGAAGAGGGAAATTTAAAGTAAGTGGAAAAAGAGTCTGGTTAATTGGGAGGATTATAAAAGTGCTGCCAGAGTATGTAAAGAATCAACAAGAAAGGCCAAGGCTCTCTTGGAATGTAATCTGGCTAGGGAAGTGAAAGAAAACAAGAAAAAAATCTTCAAATACATCAATGAGAAAAGGAAGAGTAGGGAAAAAGTGGGTCTGCTGCTAAATGAGGCGGGAGATATAATAACAGAGGATGCAGAGATGGCAGAATTACTGAATGCCTTCTCTGCCTCAGTCTTTACTCCTAAGGCCAGCCTCCAGGAATTCCAGTCACTGGAAGTAAGGGAGCAAAACTGGAGTGAGGATGACTCTCCACTGGTCAGTGAGGATTTGGTTAAAGAACTATTAGAAAAACTGAAAACACACAAATCCATGGGCCCCGACGGGGTGCATCCGCATGTGCTGAGAGAGTTGGCTGATATNGCATGTGCTGAGAGAGTTGGCTGATATTGTGG